>JANRGW010035775.1:0-94671 GCA_024733675.1 Psilopsiagon aymara
CCTGCCATGGGCAGGGACACCTCCCACTAAACCATGCCACCCAAGGCTCTGTCCAACCCAGCCTTGAACACCTCCAGCGATGGAGCATTCTCAGCTTCCCTGAGAAACCCATTCGGGTGATGCTTTTTCATATATGACCTGTTGCAAGTGATATTTGATAAAGATAACATCCCGATGAAAGGGTGATGCTGCTCCTGACACTGAGAGTAATTTGTACGTTGAAAGAACACCACTGTAGTGTCCACAGAGACCCTCTCAAGAGCTTCTGTATTTAGTTGTAGAGCAGATGTATCCACAGAAAACTGCAACTCCATCTTCTATTCCTTTTTGGTTTTCTAATTGCTGGATTTCTAAGGACTTGGAAGAGGAGGGTGTGTATATTATGAATGTAAGTATAAGCAATTACAAGGTGAACAAAAGGTGGAAAGGAGCTGAATATGAGGGTGAACAATTACATATTGTTCGCTGAGCACTGTAAGTCCTTAAGCATAAGTTGTGAAAACAAGCCCCAGACAGACACTGTTCTGTACAAAATCAATGCTTTTTACTGCCTGTTTTCTTATTCCACTCATCTGCAGTCAGGGAGTGTTTCTGAGTACATTTTTCCACATCAGACAAGAAAATGAGTACTTTGATTTCTTCGCTGTATGGAAATACACTGAGTGGGTTTTGAATGTTTCTTTGTTAATGGAGGTTTTATAGAAACCCTGATACAATTGTTTTCTTGTTGGTTGCAGCAGCAAACTATGGGAACTTCCTGCACTTGATAATTGCACTCCCTATTGCTTTCCTGCTCATCATTGGGGGACTGCTGATAATGCTGTACGTCTTTAACAAAAAGAGGTGAGTTGTATGTGCTTGTGGTTAAAAGTGCAGGAGGAGAATGTTTCATTTCAAATCCATGCCCATGAAGTTAGGCATTATAAAGGGAAAAGAGGACTGGAGAAGCTGAAGTAGATTCTGTTTTGTTGGTGTGTAAAAGCAGGTAGTTTAGAGTTACCAGCAGGCATCTGGCTGCTGCTTGAGATGTCAGGAGGGTTTTTTTACAGTATCATGTTTGAGAGGGAAGAGGGGGGCTCGTCAGGAACATATCCATTGGGGCAGTGATGGCAGGCTGAACCTATATGATCAGAAGATTTGACTGAAATATGGGTCAGTATGAATAATGAAAACTCGGTTTCTGTTTGGGTTCGCTTGATTTCATGCCAAATTCTAGAGGTTTTTTGAAGTCTTCTCATCCATGTAAAAAATCACATCCTGGCCAGAGCAGTCCAGGGAACTGTTCCATTGATTCAGTTGCCTCAGTTTTGTTCTTTGTAACTACTGATTTCTTTAATTATTATTTAATTGAATACATGATGAAAGCTTGATACAAGTCAGTCCCAATGTTCAGCCTTGCCACTTTCTAGGTATGGAGGCTTTCTGTTACACCTGCATAAATGACGCTCATTGAGTATCCTATTATTTACAGCTCTAATTCATGTGTAGCACTGCAGACAGTAGGACCAGTTCTCAAGTGCTCCAAAAAGGGCTTCGTAGCTAGTGAAGTACAATACCTGCTTGGCTTTCCTTGGCCTCTCCTAAGTTAAATTCCTGTTAACTCATCCTTCTTGAAACTGTTGTTCCAGCCCAGAGAACGTTTTGGTTTTGAATTTCTGTCTGATAATTTCATGTTTACAACCTGCACCCTGCAGGAGCTCTCATAGTGCTGAGTAAATGTGTTCTACTCTGAAAACCATCCCAGTTAAATGGGGGGTGGGGTGGGGTGATTTTTAAAATAGAAAAGTTTATGAAATAGTTGAATGGAATTCCCCATTACAAAAAATCTTGTCCTTTGCTAGATCCCTTCTCTCCCACGGTAGAACAGATGATGTTGAAGTATGTTCTCAGCCACAGGTCTCCTGAGTGTATCACCATACAGCAGCCTTTCTTAAAGGAAGTTTACCCAGCAGCTAAAAGCACCTCGTGTTTACATTTTTCTGGGGCTGATTTGGTATAAAGAAGAGTGCAGGCTTTCTGGGAAAGCTGTTCTGGGCTGTTTTCCCATTGGTTATGTGAGGTGCAGTAAGAACTTGGTTTGTCCCCTTTGTCTGAAAAGCTCTCCTCTTACAGTAAATAATACTCTGTGGTTGAGCAAATGGTGGACGAACTATGGAAGAGGTGGTCTGAAATGTACTTAGGTTTAAAGAGTAAAAACCAAACAAAGTTATTTCAACAGGAACAGTGACAGGCTGGGCAATGGAGTGCTGTACGCTTCTGTGAACCCTGAGTACTTCAGTGCTTCAGACGGTAAGTGTGGCCTTACACTTGTGATGCTTTTACTTTGATGTGTTCTGTTTGTGTCCAAGTTTGAAAGGTAGGCATCTGGAAAAGGGATGTTGTAAACCAGCTTTCTCTCTTTGCTTTATTAGCATGGATGTGAAGCCATCATTAATAACATGTCAGTGTCATCTGTCTTTTGAAATTGGGGAGGGTTTGACATTTTTCCTGTAGTTTAATCAATGGAAGCAAATTTGGAGGCATTAGCTTCACTTTCAAAGTATCATCTACTCATCCACTGATGTTTTCACTGGAATAAAGAAAGAATTTAGGAATTCATTGTTTTTGATGTTTGCCCTTTTAAGCTCTATTCTGACTTACTGGAACAAACCCATGGCTTAGTTTTGTGTGTTTCTCATGTGGAAAATAGTAACACTTAGAAAAACCAGTTCTGTCTCCTCATTTCCCATCCCAATGAAACTCTCTTTAGCCCAGGAGGCTAATGAGCTTAGCCTGTTTCACTGTTATATTTTTTATAGTGGCAGCATTAGGGTTAAAGGTCTGTCAGTGTTCATGCTATAATCCTCTATTTTTGCATCCTGTCATTTCACCCATTCAGAGCATGTGACACAACTGTCCCCTCCTTTGGTGACTGATAGGGAGCAGCATCAGTGACTACTCAGATGTCTTCTTGCCTGAGGCAGTCCTCCCTCTTGGCAGGCACCTTCTGAGATCTCTCTCCTGCCTCAGATCAAAGACCTGTAGCAGCAGCAGCAGGTTCTGCCTTTACTGGTGCAGCGCTGCTTGTACAAGTGACCAGAATAGTTTCATGCAAAGAGCCCACTAGATCAGAGTCTCTTTCCCTTTAGTCACAAAATCAATATGTTAATAGAGAATACAGCAGACACTGAACTGATAGAGATGATCAAGTATGTTTGGTGCTGTCTGGAAGAATTAGAAAACCAAGGATCCCAAGAAAAGCTCAAGCCTGAAGTATTGATTCAAACCTCTTCCCATGCTGCTGTGGTGCCTTGCAGATCCTTCTTTCTATCATTACATTAGTACTGTAGTGAATCCACTTCATCTGTACATCTATTTGTATGCCAAGTATCCATCTAGCTATCTGTCTATCTCTGTATGAGAAGGACCATGGACTGTTGGCATGAATTGTTAAAAATCTCATCATTGTTTAGTGTGTTTTACAGTAGAACTCTTTGGGCAGTTGGTACCACAAAGCAGACAGTGATCGTGCATCTTGGACAGGTAAAACATTACAGCCTGTTCTTTCTCTCCTTAGTGTATGTTCCAGATGAATGGGAGGTGCCCCGTGAGAAGATCACCATGTGTCGGGAGCTTGGGCAAGGCTCCTTTGGAATGGTGTATGAGGGCATAGCCAAGGGAGTGGTGAAGGATGAGCCAGAGACCAGGGTGGCCATCAAGACTGTCAATGAGTCTGCAAGTATGCGTGAGAGGATAGAGTTCTTAAATGAGGCCTCGGTGATGAAGGAGTTCAATTGTCACCATGTGGTAAGTCATGATAAGGCTGTGATTCGAACAACTGTGGTGTCTGTTGGCATGAGGGTCGGGGTACACCTTCACTGAATTGGGATTTTAGGTTCAACTGTGCGCAGCTTTATAGCGTTACTGTGAAACAGGAGTCAGCAAGTGGAACCAGATCTGTTTTCAGACCTTTCCTGCAGGTTCACAGATGTTTGGGGCTACAGATGGACATGAGTAAATGATTACTGCAGTTCAATCAGCTGTGTTTGTAACTGAACATTTGTTTTGTCCTTTCCAGGTTCGGCTGCTTGGTGTTGTTTCTCAGGGCCAGCCTACACTGGTTATCATGGAGCTGATGACACGTGGGGACCTCAAAAGTTACCTGAGATCATTGAGGCCGGACACAGAGGTGAGTGAGGAGCTGCTTGATGGGCTTTTTGTTTCTTCAGTTAGAATCATCTAGAGTGGAGCAGCCTGGCATTGGAAGCGGCAGGCAATTAGCCTTTCTTGCCCCTCTCCTTAGGCTCTAAGAACAAAACATGAGCTGCTCTGTGGTCTGCAGCACCTTTTAAAGAGGTAGCTGTTGCAAAAGCCAAGTGTGCTGCATGGGATAGGTTCCTTCTTGCGTTACTGAGTCCTTCGTGTTTTCTAGGTTTGAATTAAATCTCTAATCTGATTCCTCATTAAGATAGAAAACTAAAAATCAGCATGTGTGTTAGGTTAATTGTTTCATGTTGTCTGTTCTGCCTGTTGCCTGTGCAACAGTAAAAATGTGGTGTTTTAGCTAAGGCACTCTTCTAATATGTAGGTTATCAGTCTAACAGCTAAAATTGCCACATATGATAGAGGGTTTGAAAGACTCAGATGACACGTAGGTCACTTGCCACTGAGTATGTGCACAAGAGAATGAATAAGGTATAAATGGAGGGCATTGCATCTAGCAAAACCAGACTGATTAAGTGATTTGATACAGAAAATAATTATACTGAATACAGGATTCAGGAAATACCAGTAGGACTGTGGAACTAAGGGCTTGTTTAGCATCTATGATTAATAATGCTTCAGGTTATATAGAAATAGCTTTGGTTGAATTCAACAAACTTCTTTAAAAGAGACAGTGACGTGATATAAAAATCACCAAAATGATGAGCTCTGCACTTGGCTTTTCTGTCTCGTGTGCTGGTGCTCTCCATAGCAGCCAGTGCTTGTCTGTTCCTACATTCCTGGTCTCCCTTGATGTGCAGTGTAAAGAGTTGAGCAAACTCTTCTGAGGACCTGTATGAGGAGATTCAGTAAGGTGTGGATGGAGGGCTTTGCCTGATCACTGCTTTAACTGATAATTTAACCATGCAGCTCCCATACCCATCGCTTCCTCCTGGGAATCCAGTTCTCATTGGTCCTTCTGGGCTTTCTTGGTTATATCTCCCTGCCTCTCATAGGGATGGATGTCCGTAAGCTCCAGAGGTGTAAGCAAACATCCTTGTACCAGAAAGTCTTTCTGGCTTGTATTCCCTAAAACAGAATGGCCTGTTACAAAAGAGCAGTTTGGGAGTTCTGTTTGTGACCCAGTTTGATACAGCCAGTTTTCCCACTAAGCTGTGGTGTACGTAATCATGAGGTTTTGTTTTGCCTGGATCACGGCAGGCTGAACCGTGATGATGTGATTTAAAAGCTAATAATGATAAAACCCAGTATCTTGCAGTTTGTTTTATGTGTTTTATCTTCTTAATCTTGCTCAGAGTAATCCTGGCCAGGCCCCTCCCACTCTGAAGAAGATGATTCAGATGGCAGGAGAGATTGCTGATGGGATGGCATACCTCAACGCCAACAAATTTGTTCACAGAGACCTTGCTGCAAGAAACTGCATGGTGGCAGAAGACTTCACAGTAAAGATTGGAGGTGTGCTTTCTTGACTTCTACACAAACCAACCCCATCACCCTTCTAAAAAAATCAGCATTTTAGAGGCATTTTCTTGTTTTGAAAGCTGCTCAAAAGACCTTTCAAAACGTAGCTCCAGTTTAAATTTCTGAAGGATGCTCCTTACGAAGGCTTGTTGTGAGTGAAGACCTGTGAGCAGTCAACACTGAGTTGAAACTCTTGGAACACCTCTACTTGCAGTTGTTCCAGTGAGGAAATACTACAGCATGTGGGTTTAAAAAGAGCTGGTGAAGCAGTGATCAGAGGTGCAGATGCTGCAGACATCTGGGTGGATGGTGTCATTGCCACTGGTGTGTCATTCACTTGTCTGTTAATGTGCAAAAATAATTCCACCTCCTGTTTATTGATTCAAGGATAGGAATTTTAGGATCATTTTAAAGTATATCTGATCTAGAAGTGGAATGTAAGGCTTGACTTCAGCTGGGTGCTTTCCAGTCTGAACTGGAGCTCTGCTTTCCAGACAACCAAATGGCTTTTCTTCTGCTCTGCTGTTTTTCCCTTCACCATCCCTCCAAAACAGTGTCAGATGAGTTTTTTCAGACTTCTCTCCAGAGGATGATTTTAAGCTTTTGGCTGTTTTTGAGTTGTGCATATTAAAATAACATGTATAGCAACAGCCTTCTGCTGTAGGAAACTAATTCTTTTTCTCTGAGCTTAACTCAGCTATTTTGATAATTTGTGTAAGTAATCCTGTCATTTGGGAGAAAGAGAAAATGATTTCATTTTGAGTCAGTTAATTAGGAAATAAGATCTTTGGGGGATTTTGTGCGTTTTCTGCAGGTTTGGGGGAAGTCAGCCTGAATCCTTCCCGCTCCAGTTTTCTCCCTCCTCTTCCCCCTCTCCAACATGTTTTACAGTTCTTTGAACTGGAGATGATGCGTTTCTTCCCTTTTAGATGGTACATGGTTACCCCAAAAGCATTTCACATAATACGCTGCACTGGTCTCATTTACGTACCAGTGCTGAAGATCCCTTCATGGAGAAACAGTTTAGGAGCATCTTGACTGGAACACTCCGACTCAGATGTTTAGATCTCAGAGGAAGAGCTTTATGCTACACTACCCTCTGCTCGTTGCCTGTTTCTTATTTGCATTACATCTTTAAAGAATTTTCCATTCAGCCAGGATAAAGTCACCCTGGTGCGTGGGAGTGATGGAATAGTTGCACAGATGGGCTTTTTAGTCATAATCACCGAGGGTACCAGTGTCCCTAGCACACAAGGAGTGAGAACGATCAGTGGTTGGTCACTCATCCAAGCCTGGTAATAATGACTTCCACGGACTGGTAATAAAGACTGAGTGAGAACTGGAGGAATTCTGTCCTCTTTTCACTCCACTTTATGCAGCAAACAAGGGGCACCTCCAGGTCTCTGTTGATAAAATGGATTTTGCCAGAGTCTGCTGTGTGAGCAGCCAGCATTTAATACGAGTAAGAGATTTGCTGCCACCTATTTATTAACTTTGTGGTTAGTGTCTGAAAATGCAGTAACTGGTTTCAATAGGCCGGTCCAAAACCCAGCAGTTTTGTGTGTGTCAAACTGACTGTACAGGGAAAAAATGCTCGACTAAGTCTGAATTGCAGTCAGGAGACGAGCAGTGTTAGATCCAAGTCCTGCAAATCCTTGCGTGTTTACAGTTAAGGACATACATAGAACACAAAGTATGTCTTTAATATTGGCCTGTATTAGTCATAAATGAATCCTCTATAGTATTTGAGATGGAATATTGTAGAGGAATTGCAAATTACCCTAGGAGAGAATTAAAAAGAGAAGCATTTCCCTCAACATGGGAGAGTCTTCAATTAAAACACAATAGTATTAACTGCTGAAGGAGCTCTTTACACTCTTGAAAAGGAAGAGAAAAACATTGAATTCAGAGAGCAGGTTAGTGAATTGGATGACCTTCAGAAGACCTGGCTTCCTGCAAAGCTTGAGCATGAATCCTGGAGCTTCTCATATGTAAATCATTCAGTTTGCCCACCTGCTGGAGTCAGTTGGTTTTGTGGGAAGGGAAGCTAACCCAGCCCTAAGGCAGCAGGGTCCTGGAAAGGGACTTCAGATTCTTTGCACCAAACTGTGATTCTGTGCTGGCTACAATGACTTGTAATAAAGGAAGTGTTCATCATTTTATGCTGCAAACTCAAAGCACTTCACCTTCTCGAAACATTCATTCCTTCTAGATTTTGGCATGACAAGAGATATCTACGAGACAGATTATTACCGTAAAGGAGGGAAGGGTTTGCTGCCTGTCCGCTGGATGTCCCCAGAATCACTGAAAGATGGAGTCTTCACCACGCACTCCGATGTCTGGTAACAAAAAAGGGGCTTGAAAAAGCTGGTTTAGCCTCTCTTCTTTCTAAAGCCTCTTGTTTTAGTAGACTTAAATGTGCTTTTCCTGTCTTTTCAAAAGTAGCTCTCTTTTTCCAGTGTGAAGCATTCTGCTTTGTATTTCATATTTCCATTGCAAAGTCAGGAACTCATGAGGTTAAATTCTGCTCTCAGCAGAAATAAATGGATATCCCACACTGGAGGTGGCAGCATGTTTCCTGCTGTGGGTTGTAAAATCAGTTGTGCAATGAAAAACATTCCCTTCACCTGGAGGAGCAAGTTGTTGTTTTCCAAATTGTCCTCCTTCAAGAAGAGCATTAAAAGTTGCCGAGAATATAGAAAGGTTTCTAGTACTGACCTGCTTTTCTATCAAAACTCTCTGTGTAAATAGCAACTCTCCGTTCCCTCAGATGGGCTGTGTACACCAGCAGGTTTTTTACTTGGGAGATCTCCCCTGTGTATATCCTTCTCCATTTGGAGCTTTATTTGCTTGCTTTATATACCGCAAGATGCAGAAATAGTTTATTCTCTAAAAGCACATTGCCCAGTTGTTGTATTTGTGAAGTTATTAATAGAGGCATTCAGGGTATTTCAAAATACACTTCTTAGAAGAAATAATACCCTGGAACAATTCCCTGAGCACATTCCCCCCCCAGACTTTTGCAGATAGGTAGGGAGGACTTGGCAGCAGATGAACGTGTACTGGCAAAACCTCTACTCTGTCTTTTATGGTTTCTGTGCCTTCCTAACAAGATGTTTTTACTGCTGATCTCTTCCAGAATTGGCAGCTGATTGCCTCCAAATGTCTAGAAGTCAGTAGGAATGGTATTTGAGTAGTAAACTGCATTTTCTTTAAACAGCTTGAGGATTTTGGAGCTGGTGGACTGCAGTCTGCAGCACCAGCTCTGAGTGAAGGGTTCATAGGGGAATCGGGTAGCAAGTAGAAAAGCAAAGCACCAGCATGCTGCTTAAGTCTTTCTTTGCACATGGCTAGTAACTTGTTTATGGATCCAGTAACCCTCAAAGGTGGAAGTAGATGAAAATAACCCCTTCTAGCTGATGGGGAAGCTCTGTATCAGCCATTTATCTAACGAAACAGCCCAGGCATGCTTTTGGCAGTCCCCTGCAGTAAAAGAATTTTGGGACTTGTAATGGCTTCACGAAGCAGACAGAAATTTGGAATATATCTCTAGAAATCCCTGGGTGTAGAATGAGCCCGGAGCGAGGAGCTGGCAACACCTGCCTGCTCTTACCATGCAGCAGGAACTTCTATGCCGGACCATTCTATCAGAAGTGGACTGCAGCAGATGAGGTGTTTGGCTTGGATGACGCACTGCACTTGTTCCATACAGGCTTTCCTTTAGGCCAGAGCTGTGAAGTGACGTTACTGTTTAAACATAACTCAAAATCCAAACAAAAACCCCGCACATGTGACGCCAAATCGGGCGTCAGAAGTAAATGAGTGCTTTAGTTGTTGCAGGAAGCATGTGAGTTCTCCCTTCAGTGTTAGCAGGATTTGACGTCCATCGGTCATTCGGTCCAAAGCGAGGTTGAACAAACGATACTGCAGCTTATCAGCAAGACAGTTTGAGATAGCCTAGCCAGAAGTCACATCAAGGAAAGTGGCAAAGATTGTAAGATTGGAAAGCTTAAAAGGAGGAAGAGTAAAATCTGACAGAGTTTTACTTGAAATCATAGATAGGAGGCCCACAGCTCTTATCAGTATATCACAGTTCCTCTTTGTCATCTTACTTGTTACAAGCGACTCGTTCAGCAGTTTGGTTCACATAGGTGTGCTATCTTGAGGTGTAAAACCCCTGCTTCAACGTGAGGAATATGCTGTTTGTTTAGAACATGTCTGTGTTTGTGTTTGCCACATATATCCACAGCTACAGAGTCTGGAATTTCAGTCTGAATTCCAGTGCAGTAGAGCTTGACTTAGCACTGTCGTGAAACACTCTCTATTGACTTGATCAGCTTGTGGCTAAAAGGATCATTCTGGCATACTTACCAATAACTTCTAGACCAGACACTGTGCATTAAAGGTCTCTTTGCCAGGAAAAACTCCCTGACTCCTTGTATTGGTTCAGATTTGAAGTTGCTTCATGTAAACCATGTAACTTGGCTGTTTGGGAGGCCATTTATTTTTGTCAAACAGTAAAAACTGTTGAGATTGCTTTTCCTGCCTGTTTAATGGGATATTGTGACATCTGGTTCCATGTTCTTCGAGATCAGTTGTGGAAGCCAAAATGTCAAAAAGACAGTACTGTGAGAGTGGTCAGAGTCCAAGATTTATAAGCTGCAAGGTGAAACGGCAAACTGCAGAGAGAGCATCTGGAGGTTTTGAAGGGTGGAGCTTTGTTTTAGCAATTCATTCTGTTATTGCTTTTCAGACGGGAGAATGAGGTAATTAGACAAGACTGTTTTTGTTGTAGTTAGGGAAGGAGAACGTTTTCATGCAATCCTGTTCAGGGTGAGGGTGTTTTTCTATAAATAAGTCCTCAGCATCTTGCATTCTTTCTGAACTGGCAGTTGCCTTGAAGGAGCAACATAAGTTTATTTGTTATGATAATATGAGTAGTAGGTGTGCAAGGCTTGTTCTAATTATTCCTGCAGCGATCAAAGCAGCTTCAAAGGCACCAAAGCGTTGAGCTGACCCTCTGTCCCTCCCTCCCCTGAAAGGCAAACAATTGCAAGTCTGTTTGTGGCTTCTGGCTCCAGATGCAAACCATTTCAGATACAGTGGAGAATGAAAGATAAAACCACTCTACCATAACCAGCTAATAATACTGGACTCCTGTTTTCATAACAATACCCTATTGAAACAGTGCTGTTTTTCCTCTAAGCTTGACTCAGCACTTTAGCCACACAGGACCACATCTAGATGTGCTTGTGCACAGCAGCTCTGAAAGTAGAGGACTCTTCAGCGCAGACAGTTTGAGCCATGTCTGCTCAATAAGCTAATTTTAAATGGAGATATTTTTGGCAAGTGTCAATACTTACGTCCAAACTCCCCAATTACATAACTGTGCTTTCTTCACCAGTAATCAATTCCTATTATTAGACTTCTTGTTTCACTTCTTCTGTCCTTTGTAGTTAGTTGGAAGGAGCTGGAAGCTCTGTTTCAAGACCAGAGTTACATGCATGTTGCAAAAGGGATAACTGAGGTTCTCCTGGGGGCTGAAATGTTTTGCTCCTGAAGCAGTAAATTAGGGTCTCAGTACAAGAAGCTGGAGAACATTCACATTTCTCCCGTGTCTCTTTCCACAATTGGCTTTGTTGCTTGCTGCTGTGTGTCAAACGCTTTGATCCTCACTTTGCACCTTTGACTTAGAGCGTGGCAGGAACCAAAGCAGAGGGATAAATGGAAGGTATTACCCAAGAAGTGTTTATGTGCCTGGGGAGCAGAGGTTGGTGTATTCGCCTGCTCTGTGTGGTAAGGCAGATGAGAGGCCCAGGTGCCTGGTGTGTGTTTGCTGGAGCAGTAACAGGGAAATGCAGCTTTTAAATCAGATTGGAGGAGCTCAGGTATTTCTGATGAAAAGCAGCTTGATTCCTTGCACCCAGCCACACGGACGCCAGTGATGAGGTGTGTGTCCAGCCTGGAAGCACAGAGATAGGAACAGGGGTTTTTAAACAACCTTCTTCTCCACTTACCTGCATCTTTCCTTTCCCTTGTTCTTCCCGCTTCTCCACTGTTCTTCCCACCTCGCAGTGTGCCTAAAGTCTGAACTCAAAGCCATGGGAAGGGAGATGAGATGTGAGCCAGCTCTCCAGGCAAGCTCACAGCTTAGATCTCCTCTGAGTTAGAAGGCTTCTGGTCAGTGCAGTGAGTTTGCAGTGCTTTTTTACTGCTTAACCTGCACAGAACCATGTAAGCAAAGTAGCATCATGTAAGGAAAACACCCTTGTGAAGATTGCTTGGCTTCCTAAAGTTCTGGTTTATTTTCCAGGTCTTTCGGTGTCGTGCTGTGGGAGATCGCGACCTTGGCGGAGCAGCCCTACCAAGGCATGACCAATGAGCAAGTGCTCCGCTTCGTGATGGAAGGAGGCCTGCTGGAAAAACCAGACAACTGTCCTGATATGCTGTAAGTGTCCGCAGTTACCACTGTTCTCAGTGCACAGTTCATTCTTCCTGACTCCTTCAGTGTCCTCTCTGCCCTATCTACCGCAGGAAGGGGTAGTGAAGAGCGATAGTAATGTGAGGTGCTGCTTGAGCAGTCTCTGTCGGTCTAGTGTTTTATCGTACTTAGACCAGAAAACAACTTTGCTTGTGGCCAGGACCTTACTTTGGGCTATCTTCTAAGGAAACAAAAGCCAGTCTGTGTGTTCCTGAATAAAACCATCATAGAAGCTTAGAATGGTTTGGGTTGAAAAGGACCTTAAAACTCATCCAGTTCCAACCCCCTGCCACAGGCAGGGAAACCTTCCACTAGACTTAATAAAAGCTCCTAAGTGACATTTGCTACAGCAGGAGACTTTGTGCCTAAACCTTGTCTCTTCTGCTTAGAGTAAACTCTGTTGAGCATAAAGAGAGAAAAGAGCATAGGCTGAGCTGAAATGTGTTGTGCATGAACTCAGTGGGATTCAACTTCAGCATCCAGATAAAGGGATGTGTCTTTCCTTTGTCTGAAGCAGCGTTGGATTTGCTATTGCAGTCACAGTGCTCATCACATGGAGATAAACAAATCTCCCCTGCTAACAGTTTCCTCTCTTGTAAGCACGGAAAGAAGTACACAGAGAAACCTTTGCCTGCCCCTAGAATCGATACCAAGCCTTGAGCAGAGGAGGGTGTGCAGTGCAGCAGGCTTCAGTTTTTAGCTTTACATTGCTGAAATACTTCTGCTAGCTTTTGTGAACAGTGGTTTCAGTTGTACAGATTTTATTACTTTGATACACTTCCCAAAGTGGCTTTTGGGAAGGAAACACTGCAACTTGCAGTTATTGAAATTCGTTGGAGGCCCACGGAAGGGATACAATCACGTAAGGGCCTCAGCTGCTTGGGATTCTTAGGAAAAGAGCTTTTTTGGCTGGAGCTCTGGGTTTGGTTTCAGATGACAGGCAGAGTTGTTTTGTTGTTTGAGGGGGGCGGGTGGGATATGCAGGGGGAGGTGTAGCTGCCATGTGATTCCTCCATTGCACATTCTTTCCCTTCCACGGTGCTGTGGAGAATTCCTGGCAGTCCGATGGACTGGGCATTGTCTAGCACGGTCAGAGCTGTGTGATGGAGGGGGGGAGTGGGCAGAAATGGGGCAAGAACAGGGGGATGCCAAGGGGTCAGCTCTATCAGAACAAGGGCTCAGCTCACAACTTAGGCACATCTGATCCAATGGTGTCTTCTTTTTGGTGATAGTTTCGTATAAAACATCCCCAAGTCTGTCCAAAACGAAGAAGTGATTAAAGAAAAGGATGTATTGACCTTAGCAGCTTATTGTGCCTTGCTCAAGCTCCCTTTCAGCTTGTTTTGTCTTTGCCTTAGGACAGGCACTCGAGTCTGCTGTAATTCAAATAGGCCGTTGTAGAAATAACAGTAGGGAGCTCCAGGAATAATCTTCACCTTTGTTCCATGCATTTGGCATTCAGAGAGCCTGTTCTGCGTTACTATGGTGCTTTTTCCTCTGTGTTGTCGCTGCTTTCCCTGTCTCCCATCCTGGTTGCCCAAGATGCTGTAAAGATGCTGTGTAACGCTCTGTAACCTGACAACTGCAGCCGGTCCTGAACCTCACATGTGTGGCTGCTGGCAGGGACGGAGACCTGGGCCTTGGCAGGATTCCTCTCCCCTCTCCAGCTGTCTGATAATCTGCTCCTCAGCACCAGACCTAGCAAGAAAATCACTGAATGGGCACAAAGGTGCTTGTAGCAGAGTTGCAGAGAGCCCGAAGATTGCACATGGATCTTACTCTGCATCCCCTCGTATTTCAAGCACTTCATGAAACCCTTTGAAAAAGAAGGGGTCCTCTTTTTGGTGGAGCTTCATAAAAGCTCCTGTTCAAAGGCAGGTTTCGTGGCATGTTTGTGCTGGTGGAAGGTACTTTTCAGACAGCCAAATTCTTAGTGGTGGAGACCAACAGGTCTGTGATATTTTAGTCTTAGCTCACAGTGTTAATTCAAGGCGTCCAGAAAGCAAAGTCCATCTTCTGCAGGGAAGTTGATGTGCTTCTTGTGTTTGGTACTGCAGGAAAGTGAGACCGAGCCAGGAATTGCACTTCTACATGTCTCATGTGCTGAGGCTACAGATGCAGAGATACTGTTTCCTTTAAATTAGTTTGACTTGGAAACAGCTCAGAGTAGGGGCAGAACAGAAATTTACCTTTCTGCAGCGAGAGGGGAGTGCAGTGACATACAGAAACCTCCAGAACAGGTGGAGTTGTTAGGCTGCTATGGGGAAGTGTCTGTGAGAACAGAGAGAAGACTCCTGCTGCAACTGTCACCAATTCTGCTATATTTAACCCCGCAGATGATGTGAGTGTTGGCACAGCCCTGCACGCTCCAGCCACAGTGCAGCAGTTCTCATCGGGGCCTCCCATTGTCCCCCCGCGCCATGAATGCTGCACGGTGTGAGCAGTCCTGGACGTTCCATCTCCCCCAGTGCCAGTCATGCCTGTTAGTGCCCGTGCTTTGCCAGTCCCGATAGCGGCCATTCAGTAGCTTTGGGCTGGATCGGAGACTGAGGACACAAAGAACTGGAGAGGTTCTTGCTTGTATCTGGTGCTTGTGCAGAGGTGGGTTTTATGGCATGGTTGTCGTGTGGTGCCAGGAGGTGGTAAAACCCTGTGAAAGGGCTGAGCACAAAAGGCACAGTATTTCTAGAGGCTTTTTTACTCTTACACAGGGTGAAACAAGACTCAGTTCTGTTTCTGCTACACCCTCTTGGCATAGTTTGCATGGTTTTACAGACAGAACCATGCAACAAGACAGATGGTTCAATGAGACAGTGCCAGGAGAAGCTTTGCTGTTTTTCTCCTCTTCCTGTGTAATACGTCCTGGTTTTATGTACCACCATTGTTCCGGCAGTGCTCATCAGGTGATGGCTGCGTGGCAAGAAGGTTTGTTACAGCTGAAGCTCTCAGACAGCGTGTTCCCGTGGGGCTTTTAACAGTTGTGGAGGCTGGAATTCCACTCTGGTTTTGAAGCAGAATCGCTTCCCCCACACATATTGTAGATGATGAGACTATTTACGCATTGCTGATGTTCCCTTTGTTCCTGGCGAGTGCTCGGTTACAAACCAGGGTCTGCTCTGCAGAGGTAATGTCAGCGTGTAGCAGCAGCACAGTAGCAGAGGGAAGGCCCTTTGCTTTTCCCCACCAAACCAAGTCTGATGCAGAGCACAAACACATGCTCAAATGGAATGCAGCTTCTATAGAAATGTTCCATTTTCTGCTTTTTACTGTCTCAGTGCAAAAAGTAACTCAGTTTCTGCTCAGTTCTCTGAGTAAAAGCTGCATGAGGCACGCAGGTTCTTCCTCTATCATGACAGTGCCTCCAGCTTCCTCGAGCTCACTTGCCACTGATCAGCAGCACCCTGTATAAAGCTGCTCAGGTGGTATTAACAGCTTCTGAAATCTTCAGTGTCTGCTGGAAAGGGTTTGGGTTTTTTGGTGGAAGATAATGTAAACAGGGCCTGGAACCCACACAGTTAAAAAGTAAAGGAGAAAAAAGCCTTTTATGGGAACTCTGTTGGGTTTTTAAATCTGGAGTGGCTTAAAAGAAACATCACATGTCCTTGTTTGTGCTGATGTCACATGCATTACTCCGCTGCTTGTGGTATCTCCTTAGCATTGCCCTTAGGCCTCAGGGCGAAGCGCCAGCGAATATCCAGTGTTCTTGGCTCCAGCTCCCGCTTCTATTCAGGGACGCAGCAGTCAGCTGGAAAGGAAACAGCAATGAAGTAACAGCAATGGATTTTATGTATTTATGTCTCAAGCTTTCCTCCCCGTTCGTGGGTGAGGGTATAGTGCAGTTTTATAGCTTGGCTTCACTTTTGCTGTCAAAGACCTTTTAAAGACTCAAAACCAAGCAATAGTTTAACAGCGTTTATATGTCCACATGCCTGTCACAGTACAGCGCTGAGTGCCGGGGCAGTTCTCCCAGCACAGACTGGTTTTGCCAGCTTCTTTCAGGTGTCACAAGGCCGTGCTCAGGTGGCTGCCTTCATGGCTCATGCAGAGCGGTGCCAGCTGAGTCTCGCAGGACTGTTTGTGACTCTAAATGCATTTCAGTTAAGACGGATTTTATTGGGGTTGAAGTGCTCTCAGCAGTGTTTGCATCCCAAACACAGCAGCGTTCCGTCTCTTCACTGGTTCACGTCGAGTGCGCCCGATGGGAAATGCAGCGGTGCTCCTCAAGGAGTATATTCCTTGGGGAGGGCATTTCTTTGCTTTGGTTTGTTTCAGGCTGGGGTTCCCAGAGTCACCAGACCCTGCTGTGGGCAGCAACACGCTGCAGAGGGCAGGGGTTTGCAGTGAGGGTCCTGTTGGAAGGTTGGTTCTGGAGCAGGGGCTCTGGAATCACTCCATCATCTCTCTGTGATGGAGCCAGGTGCTGTTTGAAAAAGCAGTGAGTTTGTGTTCGATTGGGTTTGTCTTTTTAAGTAAAAAGTAAGGTCGTTCCACACGGATGCAGAGCTCCAGGAGCAGGCTGCTGGGGCACGAGGCAGTGAGAGCTAATGTGAGCATCACACAGAATGGCTTGCTAGCTTTTGGGAAGCCTGTGGAGGGGAGGGAAATGGTATTGTTGGTTCACAGAACCAAAACTGGATGTTTAGCTGGTCTGGCTAATGGGAATGCTGGCAGAGGTGGGACATGGCCAGGCAGGTTGAGGGGGTCTTACTGGCACTGTGGTCTTAGGGAAGTCAGAGCGTGATTGAATCTCCACTGTGTTACCTTAACCAAGAGGTATTTCCTTGGTGTTTTCTTAGGTCCATTCTCACTCCAGCACAGAAAGCAGTGGTTTTGGCCAGTGGTGACTTCCTGCACGCAGCATGTTCCTGAGTGCTGTGTGCACATGGGATTGCCTCAAAGAATTGATGTCAGTCTTCCTTCTCTTCCTTAAATGTGTCCTGTTATTTGGGCTGCAACAGAAGACAGCCCCATTCCACCCTCCCAGGCAGTGAAATCCTTTCTTGTGTTTAAAGCTCAGGGTGATCTCTCAGGAATATCCAGTTTTGCTGTGTCATGAAGATGCTGTTTTCATTATGGAGGTGTTACTGTTTCATTCTGTGGTTTTGTTTTGCCAGCATGGGACATCGTACAGATCTAATCGTGGATGTGCTTGAACAGATGATCTCACGTTCCGTGAAATATTAATGTAGCCCTGGCCCTAAAGGAAAACAGTGTGATTCTAAAACAAAAGATGAGAGAGTGTCTTTGAGGGATTAGTGTTAATTTCAATGTCGTTTTCTCCTTTCAGGCGGGGAAGAAGCAGTGCTTTACTTCACGTGCATTTCCTACCTTAATGCTTGCCAAGACAATATTGATAGGGTAGGATTAGTTGGGAAAGAGACTCTGATGAGGCACTGCCACGTATCTGCGTGGGTGAGTGAGCACAGGGTGCTTTGGAGGAAGTCAGAGTCAATGCTACAAAATGCTTCTGGAGTCGGGTATCCATGAGATGATTCTCTGGGCGAGAGTGGAGAAGGTGGAGATAGGAGCTATTCAAATCGATGATAGGAAGAAGGTTGGAATGGGACAGGGTCTATAAAGGTTCTGTCACTTTGTCTTCCTCCGGCATTGAACGATTCCATCACGGCTGGTTGCGCTCCAGCCAGAGCTTGTAAAACACCTCAGTAAATGGCTTTGCTGTGTGTTTCCTGTGCAGGTTTGAGCTGATGCGCATGTGCTGGCAGTACAACCCCAAAATGAGGCCTTCCTTCCTGGAAATCATCGGTAGCATTAAAGACGAGCTGGACCCAGCGTTCAAAGAGGTCTCCTTCTTCTACAGTGAAGAGAACAAGCCTCCGGACACTGAGGAGCTTGACCTGGAGACTGAAAACATGGAGAGCATTCCTTTAGATCCCTCCTCCACCCTCCAACCCACTGACAAGCACTCAGGACACAAAGCCGAGAACGGCCCAGGCGTGGTGGTGCTTCGGGCCAGCTTCGAGGAGCGACAGCCGTACGCACACATGAACGGGGGACGCAAGAACGAGAGGGCCTTACCGCTGCCCCAGTCGTCGGCCTGCTGATCCTTAACAGCCAGAATCTCACAACACGGAGCAACACCTGCATTGGGGGAAGAAAGAAAGAAAGGAAATCACAGCGTGTTCAAACAGCCTACTGTACCTCAGTGGATCTTCAGAACTGCCGTAGCTGCACTTGGGAAAACCCTTTTTCCAGTCGAACAAGTCGTCGTGTTTCTGTTTCTGCAAGCAGATGTTTGTTTCAGCCCAGGACTCCAGTCATGGGGCGCACAGTTGGCCTTCTAAAACTGATGTTAACACTTCATAGCGACAGAACACTTGAGATCTGATCTTTCTCTCTCTATCCTTTCTCTGTCTTTTCTTTCTGTCTCTCTCTGCTTCATAATGGGAAACATATCTGCGTGCAAGTCCAACCATACAGCACTTCGATCAGATCAAAGATAGCGCAGGCCGGGGGGGCTCCGGGACCCTCCAGGCACCTGCCTGACACTGTAGGTCTTTATAGAATAAAACCCTGACAAAAAACCCACAAAAAGAAAACTCAACTGAAAACCAGACTGGATTTTTAACGTTGCTCTTTAACCTTTCTAGGAACACGTCAAAGAATCAAAGGGCCATCATTCGTCCAAGGTTGTTCCCATTTTCAACGCTGCCAAATTTTGCCAAAAAAACCCAACCCTGAACTCTCGTTTTTTGGTTTGTTTGGGTTTTGTTTTCGTTTCGTTTCTGTTTTGTAGGCATGAAGGAGCACAGTAACCAACTGCTCTGTCTAAAAGAGATCCTGACCAATACGTTCTGTTCAATCATACACTGGTATTTAAAACAAAAAATCGATACAAAAAAATAATGAAATTGTCGAGAGCTTTGTTTCAAAACTGGACAAAATGTGATTGTTTTCTTTTCTTGTGATGGAGAAGATAAAAGGGATGGGGTAGAGAAACAGCCCCCCCCGCCCCGTGCCCCCATCCCGCTCAGTTCTGGACACAACTGGCAGTGGTGACCTAACCCGACACGTGCATTTCGTACACAGCTAAAGGCAACCGCACGCCAAAACCGAGCCAGGAGAAACCTGCCAGGAAGCGGCCGAGGTCTCCGGCGGGGCAGCCTGCCCTCCGCACGGGCTCGCAGGAGCACCCATTGGAGAAGACACAAAACAGCAGTGACCGGATTCAAGTACATGATGCTTTGTTGACCTTTTCTCTTTATTATTAAGACTTCTCGAAGGGTCTTGCAGTTCTATGTTAGACCATGGATCATTTGCATACACATTGTCTTTTGTGTCACTTTTATAACTTTTTTACGGTTCAGATACTCATCTATATGTCTGTACAGAAAAAAGCTGCTATTTTTTTTGTTCTTTATCTTTGTGGATTTAATCTATGAGAACCTTCAGGTCTGCCCTCCTTCCCTCCCCTCCCCTCCCACTTCAACAGATTTTCTTATGCTTTGTACTATAGTGTGTAACTCTTTACTTCCTCCTTCCCAGTAACTGATACCTTTCATATGATTTGCCATGAACTGTTCAATGCCTTTTTATAAATACATTTCCTCCTTTTTTTTTTCCCCCCCTTTATTTTTTTTATGATTTTGATTTTGTTTTTTTCTCCTCTCCATCAGTTGTTTTACACCATCTTGGCTGTGTGGGCTACAGGGCTTTTGAGGGGGACATGGAGAAAGAAGGGGGACACCCTGCACAGAAACAACTTGAGCAGTGCAGTGGTGTGTTGAAATCCCGGTTGTTCCTTCCTTCCCGCTCTCCTCTGCCCAGACAGCGTGCGAGGCTCTTACAGTGCAAGGCATGATACAAACTCAGGTCAGAAAAAAAAACACAAAAAGGTTAAATATTTAGTACATTCTTGTTCAGTGTTTATAGTCATTGTTGTACAAGGGTCCTTCCCCTCCTTCCCTCCCCGCTTGTTTTGGTTGCGGCACACGTCCACCCGCCATCCCCACACACACTCCTCCCCAAACGCCAGACACACATACATATGTACTTTGTTTTGTATTTGTTGGGTGCAGCAGCAGACACCAGGCTTTTGGGTCACTGGTTTTAACAAAGACTGTTCTGCACCCTTCCACCCTGTGAGTAAGAGCTGGGCCAGTTGCAGCTGGTGGTGCCAGGCAGCCTTAGGGTGTCCACTGAAGCTCCACAAGCCCCAGCTCTTCACTTTCCTGATGAGGAAGCCCTCATGAAGGGCACCGGGGCCGCACTTTGCACCCTGGGGAAGAGAAATAACACCAAAACCACCTGGAACCCAGCAGGCCGTCTCCATGGGGCTGGGTGGACAGAGTGCAGCTGGGGCCAGTGGCTTGGCTAGCAAACAGTTCAGTGTTGGCTGCTATGGAAACCTGTACAAGTACAAGCTTGTTGCTTAAATCATAGACCAAACCTCAGAACAAAGGAAAACGAGTAAGCTTGTTTGTTCAGTTGCAGAAGCCTTGGTGACAGGGGAAGGAGGGGGCCACCAGAAAGTCTGCCACCACCGAGTCATACCAGTTGCTCCTCTCAACGTTAGTTCCAGCATCTAAGCCTTTGTTTAGCACTGATCCAACCAAGCGATGGCAGTGAAGAGGTGGTTCTGGGATGGAAACGCTTCAATCTTTTGAGTGAGAACAAAGAATTAAAGTAGACTGATTGCTAGTTTTGACTGGAGATTTGAAAAAGTTTGTAGTGCTTTTTGCTTGTGTAGTTTAGGTCCCATTATCTTCTTTTGCCTCTGTCCCATAGTTATTTTTCCCTTTTAAAAATGAAAAAGACAAAAAAGTTAATTAAGAAGGTATTCTATGTAGGATTTTTTATTTATTTTTGTGATATCAGTTTAAATCACTGTAGAGATGCCCCATAATAAATCTAAATACTGAGCTAAGGGTTTTTGAGTATGACAGGGGGACAGGTTTTGATTTTTTTCAAACATTTATCTACCTCACTCTTATTTTTTTATATGTATGTATATAAAAAAGAATACATCTCACATGTCTCAGCAGCCAATAAATGCCGTTGATACTGGTAACCTCTCACTCCATATACCACATGCTCTAGGTTCTGGAGGGGAACAGTCACTGCCTGTCACAAAGGGTCATTTGCCTCCATTCCAAGGAGCTTTTCCAGCTTTTTGGCTCACGTTCATTACTGTGAGGAGGAATCCCAGGGCTGGCTGCCTTAGGGGACCATTCCTGAAGGAAACATGAGGGCTTCATAGTGTGCTGTCCTGGCGGTCCTCAAGTCAGGAACAAAATGCTGCGTGGTTTGATGAGTAGAGACACAGTTGACCTGCTATGAGGACTTCAAATCACAAGCATTTGATAAAATCTGTTACAGAAATGGGCTGATTACAATGTTTGAAGGCCCAAAATAATTGTAGAGTGAAGGGAATGGTCTGTTTGTCCTGCAGAGTGGGCTCAGTCATGCGGGATTGCCCTCAGATGCCAAAAGCACCAAAAAGATACTTGGCTGAATCAGCACCTAAAAATGAATTGGCTCTTACAGCAGCAGCATCGTGCCCCAGGCTGCCTGGTGATAACTGCTACATCAAGTTTACAGCTTCGGATCTTTGCTGCTTCTGTTTGATAAGAGAGCACTGATGATTTTTTTCCTGAAACTAACATTGAATTGATGTCTTTTAACGTGCCAGTAAAAACTCAGTTCCCTGTTCTTCCCCTGTTTATGTGCTTCATACAACTGTGGATTCTGATGGACCAGCCATCACACTTTATCTGCCCTCTGACAGCGTGTCACTGGTTTACAAGCACACAGGACTAACATGAGCTTGCCATCAACTTGATGTGTAATGTTTCTCTTTTTCCAGCTCAGGCAGCTGTTGGTGCAGGTGTTGGTTGTGGTATCTAAATAATGTGGTGCTTGGCTACTAGGAGTCGTAACCAGCCTTGTGTGGATACACAGCGCTGTGGTTAAGTACCGCGGAGTTGGTCCTTGGAGGGAGCGTTTCCAGCCCTAAGAACCCAGCCAGATTTAGTGGGTTTACCAGGCTGGGGTCAGTTTTCCATTTTTCAGGAGGCTCCCGTGACCTTTTGGTGCAGTGGCTGTTCCCCTCTCTTGCACATATTTGATTACCACAACTGGAGATCCTCAGATCTTTCAGCTGGCTAGGAGGGTTTTGTTAAAACTGTCCAAGTTACTGGTTTTTGTAGTTGTATGTAGGTGGTTTTAAGATGCATTAGGAAGAAACACTAACGACGTAGCGCCCATCATGATGAGCATTTCAAAAAGCACTTCGATAGAAGACGTCACGTCCACACGCGTGATGACAGTCAGCTCTCCTGGACCAAACCACCTTCATGATACCATTGTGTTCTGTGTTTGCAGTTCAAGCTTAATTCCTTTTTTGTTCTGTTTGTTTCCATAGCTTATTTTTGTTGTTGTTGTTGTGTTTTGTGCGTTTTGAATAGCTTTATTCACATGGGTTTTTCATGCAGGCTTCCCTTGGACAGTAAATCAAGTTGTTTGTGCATGTGAACAACTGAGAATTAATGTTGGCTTGGTAGAGTCATAATACGGTTTGTAATGTCATTCTTCCCTGAGACCACTGGCTTGTCTGGTATGGAAAATTTATTTAGAACTTCAGCTATGTTTGAATAAAGTGAAAGTAATCCAGTTTGTTTATAAATTGCAAACAAAAGCCCACCCAGCCCTGAAAACCAGCGTTTGACAGACGGTACCGAGATGTTTTCATGCAGTAGGGTAACGCGCTGGCGTTGCTGCGGGGAGCGCGGGCTCTGAGTGTGGTGCTCAGCTGTTGTGCTCCCCTGACTCGTATTTAGCAGCTGCGTGGTGGCACAGAAGGTGGTTTGGTTGCAAAGGAACGTGAACACGAAGTGTCGGCTGCGTGGTACTCAATAAGATGCTCTTTCAGGGGAGTGATAAAGCAGCCGCAGAAGCCGAGCGTGATGGGAAGCGCGAGGCCAGCTGGTGTGCACCGAGTCTTTCCCAGCACGATGCCTCTGCTCGTTGATGCTGGTTCAAAACGATGTGTGGCTCTGGGGGTGCGCACACTGATGATGCTCCTCTTGGTCTTGAAAAACAAAGGCATGAAAGCCCAGTTTGCCCAGGACGACTGGTCACCAGGTGGGACTGCTCTCAGGTCCTCTGGGAACTGCTGAGGGGTGTTGGGCACAATCAGAGTCGAAGTGACCAACACTCCTATTGTTGGTATAACTCCATACATATATATCTATATATACATATATATATCTGCATATGTATATCTGTATTATAGATATATATCTATTTAAACCCTTTTCATTCCATTAGTACAAGTTACACTTGTTTCCTGTTATTCTTATTTTGTTTGTCAACCATGTATTTAATCACTGGGCTGAACAACAGCGGAAGAAGGTGCAAGGGATCCACTCCTTACTAACCAGTGATAAAAGCCAGATATTGCAACTTAACCCACGAGTAGTTGTGCAGACAAGAATTTGAAAATGATGTGTAGAGACAACACTAGTGGCCAGGGGTGCTGAAGATACAGAACTGTAAACAGGCAGGAGGGCTTCAAAGGATGCCTTGGTTCAGAGCCTGGTTGCTCAGAGATGAACAGCCTCTGCAATTGAGCACGGCCAGGTAGATCAGAACCGAGAGGCATGGAAGCAGGATGTGGAAATGGGTATTTACGAAGACACGGGGCTTGGCAGGAGTTTGAGGTGGCTTCCTGAGCTTCATCTGTGGGACAGCATCGGAGCTCAGGTATCACAATTCTGACCGTTGGTACTTGTAACTAAACCTCTGGACTTCCCATCTGGAGTGGTAAATTGATTGCCAAGAGTTTAATAGTTGGTGGTGTCATCCGTCTGTAGGAGTCTGTAGAGTTGGTGTGTTCTGCAAGTACCTGAAGACTATCACTAGTTTGTGTGTGTGCATATGCGTGCGTGCTCATCTTTTATTTTCTCTGTGTTCTGTTGATTAGTAATCCATTAGCATTTTCAATAGGGCTTCAAGTCCAGTAGATTACGGGTAGTCAGTTGACGAAGATCTGGTTTACAAGAACTAATTAAATGTTTCATTGCATTTTGTAAGTACATAGAATAATTTTATAAAATGTTTGTAGTTTATAAATGCCTAAACTATAATTTAAGGGCACTTTTCTGTGTCTGTGTATGGGTGTGTCTGGCTGTGATGAGTTGTTTTTCACGGTACCAGTTTACTAGCTAGCTTTACAATATGCCAAAAAGGATCCCGAACTTGTCCAATCTGTGGCTTGTCCCTCTTCCCACCCGCCCAAGCTTTGTGTCCCAGTATACAGCGAATGAAAAAAGGAGTTGGGGAAATGTTCTGTATCTTCAGTATCCTGGTCTTCCAGAGCCCTCTGGTTGGGGTGGGATCATCTTAGCTGGTCATTTCACGTTACTGTCTAGGGCAGTTGGCTTAATGGATTACAAGAACCTCACTGGTTGGGGAAACAGAACGGGTTTTGCTGCTACCCAGGCTGACGTGTGCAGTGCAGGACCAGCCTTGCAGTGGCCACGTGGTCTGAAGGATGCGACTGTGGAAGAGAGAGAGGGAAGGTGGTTTTTGTAATTGCTATTGGAGAACTGTTTGCTGATTTCTTGTTACTCTAAAAGTTCGTGTGCAGCCTCTGAAGCTGTTAAGCACCGTTTGAAGCTTTGTTGGAACGAGCAAGGCAGGGTCCTATTTATTGTTATTTAAGAGTACTGATGATCCCTTCACCCTCGCTCCCCGGAGCTGCCTGACCGCATTGCTGAAGGGTTCCCATGATCAAGACGCTGTTCAAAACTCAGCTCTTCTGTTTGCTGAACCAGTGAGGTTTGAGATGAAAGGATTGGCCAGAGTTTGTCTACCTCTGGGACAAAAACAAAACTAGAAAGTGCTAAGGAATGGATGCAGTTGCAAATACATTTTCCAATTTTTTCTTGTTTAAATTTTTTTAAGAGAAGATGAAACAATACCATGGCCAATTTATTACAGAAAAAGACTTGCTGTGTATAAATTATTCCTAAAGAAATTCCTGTGTTTATATTAAAATGAATCAGTAGAGAAAAAAAAAATCAAAATGTTTTTGTATATTCTGTTGTAAGAATTTATTCCTGTTATTGCGATATACTCGGGATTCTTTACATTATGAAAAGAAGAAACTTTGTCTATTTTGAATGGCTGAAGCTAAGGCTCCTTTAGTTTCTCTTACTCTGCTTTTTTCTAGTAGTTTCAGTACTACATGATTTAAGTTAAATAAAAGAATTCTGTATGCATTTGCCTGCTTCTGAATTTGTTGCTCCTTACGCAAAGCGTTGGAAAATTCAGAGCAAACCGCCTCTGGTTTTCCTCTGCCCTTTTGGGCTGCATTTAACTGAGCTCCTGTGAGTAAATCTGAGCAGAGGTCAGTGCTGCCATAATCTTGAAATCAAAGGTATTTAACAGTGGCACTGAGCTTCTGGACCCTTTTCTGATGGCACCTTGACTACTGGGTCACAGTAGTTAGTTCCCTTGAATAAGGTAAGCCTTTCTATTTAGTTACTTCTTTATTTGAGGAAAACCTGCTCGTTTACTCTTGCAGCAATCCAGAGATGAGGCATCCAGCACGTGCTGAACAGTTTTCTGCAACAGCCATTGGAAAAGGCAGTGGCAAAACCAAATGGCACTAACTTGGTGGTGTTTCCAGTTCCTCTGACTAAAATACAGCACGATGGTGGCGCAAAGCCTCATCAGCTGTCCATGCTGTTAGGTTTTTCTGCTGTCCTTTTTACATGATGCTTCCGGAATGGGCTTTTGTTTTCCTGGAGAAGTCCTCTGTTTTTTTTTTTCCTCCTATGATCCATCTTACTCTGTCTCCTCCCCACACTGTTTCAGCATTTCTAATATAATACTCTGTAATGCTCTTCCTAGAAAGTCTGCTGTTACCGATGGGGATAATGGAGGCACATGGATGAAAGCTGCTCTTCCATTGCCGTAGTACAGAGAAGCGTAGTAGGTGTAATCGCAGATGTACCTGCAGTGTTAAGGTAACAAAACCAGAAACCTGAATTAAAGAACAGTACACTTTGATTAAATTTAAATATTCTCTAAGTAGCCAAACCAGATCTGGTTTATGAAATTATTAACGACGTATTTGCTTAGCGAATAAAGGAAGTGCTGAAAGAAACCAAGTCTGAGAAACAAGTGTTCCTTATCTGATGGTTGGTTTCTCAGACACCTTCCCAGAAGTAGCTTTAAATAAAAAACAAGACACACTTTCTTTTCTAGGCTCCTGTAAACTGGGTGAGATGGGGAAGGTAACACACAGCCTACTGGAAACTACCACCCTGGAACATGTACAGCTTTTAGTGCAAGTTTAGTCTGACTATGTGGAGGGGTTTTGTCTTGGCTCCCTAGCTGTTAACTTGCAGGTGCAAATCCTGACATTAAGGGCCAAGATCGGCTGATTTTTGGTTTTTCAAAATGAGATCATTTACTGTTCCGTTCCCCTTTTAAATGAAAACTGAGCTAATTGCTACAGTACGGCTGAAACACATGACGAGCTCACAGACACGGGTCTGAAGGTACCTGTAATTGCTCTATTCCTTGGCGCATGTGTTTACATTTTGTATCCTCCCAGTTGGGAAAACCAGATTAAAATCTGCTACTGGTTGGTATTGCTTTCAGACTTAATAGCTCAGGTCTACTGGGGTTATTAATCACTGGGTGCGCTGTGTTGAAACTTGTTCCTTTTGGAATTTAGAAATCTGTGGCAAAAATAACCTACTGGCTGTAGGTTTTCTGTTTTACATAAAATTTAAATTCATCCCAACTTCATATGTGTTGCCCCTCTGAAGACTTTGTTTTGAAGTGATTCTGGTTGGAGGAAAAGCCACTGCAAAGGTTCTTCAAGGTTAAATGAGTTTATGGAGTTACTCCTGCTTTCACTGTGAGCCCCTGACGTGCAATGCTTTACCTTCCCGCATCTCTGGAAAAGATGATATCAATCCCTTCCACTGAAATGCTTTTCCAGAGAGTCTTCATATTAATTGTAGATTCAATCTTTTCCGGGCCATCTAGCATGCAACAGGCACCTTCTGGGAGAAAACCGCAAGTATCCCTCTCTTGGTAGCCTTTGTTCTTCCCACACTGCTCAAGGATGATGAGTCCTTTGGCGGCGGAAGCCAGCCCAACGTGAACTGTAAGCTGGTTTATCCCACCAGAGTGAATAACAGGAAATTAAAAATGAGAGCTGGTTTTGAGAAGGATGTGATGCAGTAGTGCTGAGCATGATGTGAAACACCACCTGCAAGGTGGGGAGTCTTGGGGTAGCTCCTGCCTAAAGAAAACTTCGAGAAGAAATTCTAAATGAGCATAGAATTGTGCTTTAGTCTGGTTTTGTCAGTTCAGGACTCGAGAGCTGGGTACCTTTTTTGCCTTTTATGGTGGGGTTTTGTTTCCCTTTGTTCGACGCTGTTCAAATGGCACAGGGTTAAAGCAGCACACTGTAATTCGTGTGCTCCAGCTTTCAGTTTGAACCCTTTACCAGTTTTAATGGTCACTTCCCAGAGTTGTCTGATGCACATATAGCACAACACTCTTCTGGGGATCTTTCTAAATATCCACTCAGAATAACGGCACTCATAAATGAAGGCGAAAATCGGTGTAACTTTTCAATTACTCACCAGTGGCTGAAGAGTTGTCCATATCTTGAAGACTTGCTCCTTTGCTTTTTGGTAAGCCACCGGCAGCTGCATGATGCGGAGATCTACGTTATTGCCAAGGCCTCTCTTGGACAGCTCCTGTGTTTACAAAAAAAACACCATGGAATTGTGAGAGCATTGGATTTCTCAGGCTGGATAAAGAATCAGGCTGATGCAACTGTGGAAACACCTGAAAAAGCAAAGTAATGCTGTCTAAGCACATGGTTCCTAACCACTGTCACCAGTGAGATTTGTTTATTTAATGGTGGCTCCCCCTTTTTTGAATGGAAGAGACTAAAATGTGCTAAACCATTTCCTCATGTCACTTCCATGTGTTTTCCAAAGGGATGCTCAGTCTGCAGTGGGTGGGAGTGGTTACTGCTAAGGGACTGGACCATGGAGAACAATGACGACAGGTCCACGCGTGGAAGCTTCTAAGTACGCTTTGATGTAGGCAAGATCTGTTCCTCTGAATGCTGTAGGAGATAAACCTGCTCTATCAAGGGACACAAATGAAGGGCAGTCCAAATTAGCTGTCTGCTCCAGCGATCTGCTGGCTTGAACTGGTTCGGGTAAGCTGTGCTGGAGGTGTCTGTCAACGTGAGAAAGGTCACATCTAGGCTGGGTTTAATTTCTGGTCTAGAGTATGTTTTTCTAGTAAAAGGAAATGTCAGTTACTTGGATGTTATTACTGTGTCACTTACATAGAGACAAATTTCCACATGGGACCTTTTCCCAAAGGAAACAAAAATTATGCCAAGAACTGAGGTGGAAGAAACGAAGGCACCCTCAAAGCAGCAGGTTGGCCAGGTGGTAAAAAGATGTTCTGGAGAATCAATGTCATGTGGAAATGACTTGAAATTATGTTGTCCGTAGAATAGGGCTAACAAACAGGCCTCTAGTACTAAGGAGAAGGTGGGAGGCTGCAGTGGCAGGATGCAGAAGGAAAGCTTTGTTCCTGAAAAGTAAAACGATGGTTGAAGGATCCTGTTGCATTTGAGTAGAGCACTACCCAAGGAGGGTACAGAGGAAGTTTCTAAGGGGGCACAGGCAAAAAGTCAGCAGCAGAGATCTGTGATTAGCCCCAAACCCTGTAACTTCTTTATTACATGTTTTCATTTCTCTCTAGGGATACTTGGGTGGACAAGACTCAGAGTTCTAAGCTGTAGCTAACTGGGAAATTTGCCCTTCAACACTGGCTTCCTATATAAACTGTTCCAGTTTTCTTGTCAGCGGAAGCATTGATTAGCTGTGCTCAATAAACTATTTGACACAAGCAGGGAAACAATGCCTGCAGGGAAGTAAACACATTCAGAGAACACTGCCAGCCTGTCTTGCTCTGGGCGCTGATAGTCTTTGAGAGCCCATTGCATCATCTTGTTCAAGAATTCTGTCTTAGCCTCCAAAAAAGAAAAGCCCAGCTGGTTCACAATTAGCATTTTCTTCTCTAAAGCATCTTTGATTTTAATGTTTAATGAGATTCTTCCTTTTTAGCTGTAAAGCTCCGAGGTCTCAACTCCCCATAATTTTGGTATGGAATGTGGAGACCCACAGTAAGTTGTTAGGCCATTCTTCTCCCATGCTGTCTGGGTTGGTGTTTTGTTGTCACCATTTGTCATGGGAGAGGCACAGAGAAATGCTTCAGTGCAGGACAAAACCAGTACCAGACCAAGAGCAAAGGGCTGGGAATGTGTGTCAAAGGAAGACAGTTTGCTGTGTCCTCAGCTATTTCAGCATGTTGTCAATAATGTGTATTACTTTGTTGTTCAAGAATCCTAACCATGGGCTTATGCCCTATTAGAGCAGATGTTGTGCAAACACGGAACAAAAAAATAGATGATTCTTTGTCTCAGCCTTAACCAAAACTAGTTTTGCATTCAAGGAGAAAGACTGAAGATGGTTAGAGGAGGATAACTGCATCTAGAAAATAGAGCTCACACTGGTGAGGTCATTCAGTAAACAAGTGACTGTCTTTTGTAGTTGAAAGAACAAAGAGAACTTCAGAGGAGGACACAGGTTTTGGAGGACCTTCTTGTGGGAAAAGTGGTTCAAAAGCAAGCAGAAAGATTCTTTGTTGGGAAGTTCTTCTGAAAGAGGTATGAAATCCAGCGTTATCAGCTGATGAGCTGGAGTCATTGGTGAGTTGTGGTTACGGTCCTGGTCCACTGGAACTCTGGCCCATGTGGTTACACAGCCTTCCCCAAGGAGGGAAGCACGTGTCAGAAGCATCGTGAGCTTTCAGAAACCTCCAGAAAAAAATGGCTTTAGGGATGTAAGAAAGTTGCAGAACAGAAATGGAGGCACTAAGTAGCAATGTCCTCTTAGTTTCACAGATGATGAAACTAAACCAGAGAGGGAGAGAGACAGAGAGATTAAATGACACGTTTCCAAAGACCACATGGGCAGTGGCAGGATGAAAAACTGCACCCAGAGATCTGATCCTCATCTCCCAGGAACAAACATAGTTCCCAGAAGCAGTTGGAAATGTGACCTGTTCTTCACACCAACAGTTTAATTACTATGAATGTTGTCACTCAGCTTACATTTGTGCCCTATTAACTGGCGACTTTGACCTTGGTGGTAGACTGCCCTGATAGGTTATTTAACTGCTAAGTTGAAGACAGTTTCTGGAGAAGACACAAGTCAGATCACTGGTTGTTAGGTTTGACCATCAATGTGTAACATGGAAGAAATAATTCTGAGAATCTGGGATTCTGAGGGTCCCATGTGGGGCTGGCAAACTAACACATCACAGTAACTCAATATGACCTGTCAGCAAACACAGGGTAAATACTTGGTGGTGTTTTCCTTCAGAGCGTATGTCCCGCACTTTCAGAGTTCAGTGTTGTCGGTGGAGCTTTCGTGTATGTTGTAGGAGAGTATTTCAGGTGAATGGAGTTATGAGAACCATGAAAAACTGAGTGAGACAGGCTTCTGAAAGAGAAGCTGTCTTACTAGTGCTAGACACCCATGTTGGGCCATGTGCCAGCGACTATAAAAGTGCTGAAGCTTTTCTCGGTGACCCTGAATTGACAGGTTCACCTGTACTTTCTGATCCATTTGCCTCTTGTTTTCCCTGAACACTCAAGGGGTACTTGCTGAGAAATGAGAAATCCAGGGATGAGATGCTGTTGAATGATCTGCGTATGAGTCATGTTGTACTGCGATAAGAACTTGGGTTTGTGCAAAACAACAGGGTTCTCCTCACACTCTTGGAAAATGCTATCTTCATATAAAACAGGCAATGTGGGAGAATGCACTGCTGCTTATGGTAGTATCCATAAGAGATCCAAGAATGCAGAGCAAATACTCTTTCTAAACCAGCAGAAATCAGTGTTTTACTAACATTTATCACCTGATTCCTGAGGATTTCAGAAAATGGAGACCAGCTTATTCCCCAAAAAGTGAAGTAAATGGTTAATTTGTAAGAGAAGCTATATCCCACAGCCATTTTTCTGAGTGCCCAGTGAAGGCACAGAAGGGATGCAGCTACTAGAATAGGCTGTGTGCTCACTGGATCAGTCTCTGATCCTCCCTACAGCAAGAGAAGAGGTTCAGGAGAACAGCTGAGCCCATCAGCAAGGCTCTGGTCTGGCTCCTCAGTATTTGCTTGAGGATGAGTTTGAGTGCACTCTTGCTCAGTTCTCAGACTCAGCAGGAGGGCTTTATGCTGCTTCAGTGATCCATGCAGGAACCCCAGGCCAAGGCAGGATTACTTCCAGATGTTGATACTAAATTTTCTATCTTTAATACATGTGCACAGGCTTCCTGAAGACCACAGAGCTACTCTTGTGAACAAGGCTAATGGAACAATACCGTAAGATTGCTATTTAGTGTGGAGAAGCCTATCAAAATTCAAAGTACTTCCAGATTTGCAGCAAATTTCCCTGATTTGCCTGGATTAACCACCTTTGCCAGAGAACAGGAAACCAATGCAGCACCACCAGTATGAATACACATTAATTCCGTGCAGAGGGGGTCACATCAGAGGGAAATGGATTTGTTCTCCTTCATGCACAAGGACTGACATCTGTTTCGCTATGGAATGCTGGAGCAGCCAGCACACAGTGTTGCTACACAAAACTCATCGGTGTGTTTTGGTTTAGGCTGGTTTGCTTGCAGATAAAGAACATGGTTTATTTTCAGCCCAAAGAGGATGATCTTGCACCCAAAATTAGAACTAATAGGAATCAGAAAATAATTAGCAAGAACATTGTCAACTGACAAATATCTGTGGTTTAGGGGACACGACAAGTTGGACTCAAGGTAATTTATGGGTCTCCTGCGATGACTGGGGTGTGGAAAGGTATCACAGAAGTACTTTTCTCCTGTTAGGCTACAGGGATAACATCCCCCATGATTCTGAGTGGGTAATGAATTTATTCTACCAAACACCAAGTTTCTCTCTGTATTCTTCACCCAATAAAGCCAGAATAGAAAGCATGTATGGGTTGGTGGAGTTGCTATAGCTTTGGTCCTTGGTCATTTGAAAGTGGAAGCCAAAGATGAAACATGAAAACACACTTAGAATTGGCGTGCTTTAGGTTTTGTGTTCCTGAAGGAGGCAGAGCTCAACAGGTTACACCTAATGAGAAGGAAATCACCTCACACAGACATGGAAAAATGAGTCGTGGTGTGAGATCACGTGTTTACTGAGCAGAGATGACCTGTGGTATATGCATTAGTTGCAGAAAAGGCACCCTGGGTAAAAATATCTTTTTTTAAAATCAACAATAATATTTTGAAAAGTGCTTAAATAGCACGCAAAAAAAATCTTGCAAATAGAACAATGTTTTACTTCTTAATTATCCTTTCTTCTATGCTGGGAGTCTGCTCCATGAGGCATAATTCTGTTTAATGAGTCATGCAAAATAACTTTTTTGAAGGGAATGGAAAGCCTGAAAACGATTGTATCAGGATTGCCACAAAATAAAACACCTCCCTCCCTTTTTTCCATGCTTACCTTCACTGCTTCCCAGCTAGAATTAACCAAGTATTGTCTAAACGGACCAAAACCTGAAGAGAAAGAAAGGTGCTTTTAACCTGTGTTTGCTCTGCAATCGCAGATTAGGTGCAGACATGCATGCACACACATATTTGTTCTTTATATTTTTGGTTACAGAGGCTGAGTTTTTAGGTAGGATTTAGCCTTTATAGCACTTCAGGGATTAGTATTTTATTTTTTTGTATGCATTGATATAAGAACAAACCTCACAATCTTCATTCATGTCAAGGCTTTCTTATGAGATAACCTTAACTGAAGCTGGTAAATGTGGTGGAGCCAACAGGACGGATCAAAGAAATGATGATTTTGGGCAAGGTTCATCACCCATGGAAACACCGCTGCTAAAACATCTGGTGTTAAAATACTGCCAGGCCACAGTCAGTTCTTGTAAGGGCCATTCTTACGGTTAAAGCTCACCAAGGTAGGCGTATTTCATGAAAATGCTTGAAATAGTAACATTTTATTTCATTTGCTCTTGGGTTTTGGTTTTTTAATCCCAATGAAAACTTTTCTTGCAGGGAAAACGTGCTTTTTGTGGTGCTGGGCAAAATCTCTTCCTTTTTCTTTTCCCCAGAGGAAGAGAGAAGAGGAAGGGGAAAAGGACTTCTTGAAAGCAAAGTACTACATTTAATTTTGTGCACCCTTTTTTTGTGAAAGACTTTTTCTAAATAAAAAGGGGAAAAGCCCTCATTTTGAGCTAGACAGCGTCTTATTAAAACATTTGGTAGAAAACTCCCACTATCTTCATTCATCTCAATTACTCTTCTCAGTCCAGAATGTTACCAAGTCTTAGATACCGGGTGGCTGGAAAACTAGTTTGTAAAATGGTTCAAATGCTGTAACTCTTAAATACTTAAAAATCCTTAAATGAACAAATGAATACTTGACAGTATATGACTGCTGTTTTTCACAGTGAAAGGTACTTGTATGTGGGGACAATCCTAAACGCAGGTTTATGACAGCTTAATGCTAGACCTCGAGCATTTCTTAATTTTTTAATACTTACTTCATAAGTGCTTCATCTTTTCTCTTTAATATTATGAAAAGGCTGATGGTGCTAATAGTTTTGACAATGTTTTCCCCAGGTTTAAGTTTGTACTATGGAGAGGGAACAAGGGAAATAGTACTCATTTCACATTAACAGGGAAGATAAAATCTCATTAGTCCCACTCTATTCTCAGAGCAAAATTAGGGTGACACCTACTCCATTTGAAGCTGTGGTTGTTGTGTATGTTTCTGTACCTGTGTGTGCAGAACTGTAGAATTTTGTAGAAGTATACATAAAGTTAATGTGTTATATAGAATTACATATAAGGTTATTAAATATCTCAATTAAATACATGCATCTCAGTGGTGGCCATAAGACACTACTGCTTCAGATAAAATCATTGCATGAAAAATGACTTAAGGTAAGAGTTTTACAGTACAGAACTACCTGCAACAACTTGGAGAGCTAACTGGCTATTATTAGGCACTATATAATAAACTGGGCTCAGTGCCAGCAGGTTTATATTATGAGAAGGTGAAAATGTGACAGAGACAAGCTATGATAATCTCTGTAATAGCTTAAAGATGCACCTGTGTCTGTAATGGGACACGCTAGTCTAAAACTATTTGAACAAGTAGATTTCTGTACCTCAGTGGCTATCTAAGGGGAGCAAAAAACTGACAGGATGTTAAGAAGTGTGCCCATCAAGGATATGTGCCATAAGTATTGTAGGACAGAACTGGACTGTCAGCCTTTTAAGAGGTTAGCAAAAACATCTTGTTCTCTCCTACGCTCCTGCTTGGTTCAACTGCAGTGGTGTCTAGAGCAAGCCAAACTAGTTCTGCCCAACTTGCAGCTACTGAAACTTAAAAAAAAGGTGTTTAATTGAAAATAACAAGATGCAAATCTCTTTGATGTAGCTTCAACCTCATTCTTATGTCCTCAGATGACCTGGCAGTGGAAAATTATCCAGCAACTCACATGTCAAGATACGTGTAATCATTGCCTTTATATGAGCCAGTGGCAACTAGGGGAGTAGCGAGTAGCAGCATTCCTTAAGAGCTTTAACCTTTTAAAGCTCAGAATTCTTCAGCTGGTGTTTCTGCCATTATGATTCAGCAGTAGTGATAGCCAGCAAGAGAAATTCCAAATTTGGTCCCTCGTGCTGCGTGTTCAGGCATCTCCTTTGGTATATTTAAATTTAATGGTTTAGTTTAGCAGTGATGAGGCAGCATCTCCTGTTTAAAACTCCCTTACTTTGCCATGAAACTGAGACCTCGAAACTTGCCATGTGTTGCTCTAATTCTGGACACTGACTATGTGACATTGTGATGCAACCTGGCTTTCTTGCTTCAGAGCTCCTTTTGGGTAAGCTTTATCTCATACTAGTCTGCACTGCCTTGAGCTATGTGGTTTGGATCAGAGAGAATGTCAACAAAGATTAAGACATGGAGAGAATGAACAACAAACCAAACTGGGTGGCAGTAAAGAGGGCAGACTGCAGTCTGTTTCCTGACAGGCATCTGATTTTTCTTAGGAAGGCACCGCAGCAAGTTCTTTTCCATTTGGAATTTTTAGTATGACCATTTGCTACTGTTTTTCCTTCCAGGGAACTGTTTATGACAAAGACCAAGCATGTGTGCATACCATCTCTGGCTACAAGAAGAAGAACATAAAAATCTTACCAGTTACAACCACAGTGCTGGAATTTGACTCCATGAAATCTGTGCTTCAGAAGGTGAAATCTTGTCTTTCAGTTCCAACAGTATTATAATTCATGTACTTGTGGCAAACGTCTTCATTTGGGGCACCTTTTTTTCTTCCAACTGTGATGTCTGCATTCACATGACAGGGATGACTTGTGATTTAAGTAACTTTCAAAGCAAACATTGTTATGTCTCCGTATTAAAGACAGAAGTGTGACTGACAGGCTGGCTGTCCGGGACCGTCTCAAACTTCTTCAGGCATGCGACAGTATTTAGGAAGGACAGGAAAGGCTTAAAGAAATTTCTTGCAAAGATCTGGCCACATTTTTCATCAGAAACCTGTTTATGTACAAGTAAACAAAAAATTAATTGAATCAATTTTATTCTGTCTCTGTGAATATTCTATTTTTAGCACAGTTGTAATTCCCTTCAATCGTGAGGAATGACTTCACTACAAAAATGTATCTGTTCATTTCCACTGTTCCTAGACGTTTTCTTACTGATTTAACTCAGGTGTAACTTTGCTGTTCCTCTTCGTAGCAGTTAGCCAGTTTACCCATCCTGATCTTTATCTTAAGCTCTTTATAAAATAGTTCAAGCTCCTTCAAAACACCATTAGCAAAATGTGTGTATTTGCTAAGCCAAAACAATTACTAAGTAATATCCCTGAATAGGCAACATGTTACAAAATCTCACTCCAACTTGCAAGGTCAAATGAAGTCTGGAAGCTGGGTTATGGCCTGCTGAAACTGGTGGGTTTAATAACTGGCCTGTCTTCATTAAACTGAAGCATGAGAACCAATAGGGGAGGGCTCAAAATCAAAACATATGCACATTGTCACTGCCCAAAACAAAAGCATATGCAAGTTCTCTTGGGAATTATAACTATGTGGGCAGAGGGTTTTGCTGGGTCTTGTTTTGAGTAGGAAGTGTATGTGTGTGCATGTGAGAGAGAGAGAGAGAGAGGGAGGGGAGAAATATGCTAAGAATAGAAAGCCACTATATAATCTCAAGGGAGTTGGTAATTGTAGAGACCTTAAAGGACAAAAAAAAATCTCTGAAGAAATCTCTTGGATTGGGTGGTGCCTGAGTGAGGTTTGGCGCAATGGGCTGTGTCTGTCATTTAAGTCCTCCTGTGCTGAGACACAAAGAAATTTGTGGATTCTTTTAAATGACTGATTCCAGCAGTCATTTCTTCCCCTAATACAACTTGCTAAATTAACTTGTACTCACTGCTGAGGCTGAAGGAGCTGCTCATACAGCAAACAGTTCTCTGCAGCTTTAAATAAGTCAAAATCTGCCACTGATATCAACAAATTACATCTAAAATGTTTTGTGTTTTGTTAAATCTGAATAAAGGGTGATCTAATGAACAAAGCATAGGAGAGGAATAAAGCAATATTCAAGGTCTACAGTTGCTTAATTAATTTCCTGCATGAGAATTTATGTATTTTGTTTAGTACAATTTAGCTGCTTTATAGATATATCAGAAGGGTATTGCTTGAATACTGTAAAATATTAGGTACTTTATTAGATATTCTTGCATAGAGTAGATAGAAGTCTATGACATCTGTTCACTCTGAAACGACTGATATTACCTCTTTGGACTGTAGTACTAGTTTTCAAAGTTTTCACAACTCACAAAAGAAAGTAGAAATACAGATGGAACAAGGAAGATTATGTCACTAATCCTTTATGAAGAAACTGATAGAAATCTGGGGGAAATCCCTCCAAGCCACTTTCTAATAACTCATCAGTTCAGTATTGTCTTCAACAGTTTAGTCCCTTTCCATAAGTAGAGGGTTGCTGATTTGGTAGTAAAGATTCCAAGATCTTTCTAGTATTGTTGTATGCTTGTGCAAGTCTGGGAGGAAAGCTGTTTGACAAAGTGCACCAAAATTAGGTTTTGCAATGATTTAATTTACTGTTTCTGTTCTCAAGCTTTATGTGCACAGTAGTATAAATGGATGAATAATGTGCGTATAGGATCTGCATTACATTGTGACAGTATGACTTTATTATTGGCACTCACATGTGTATATGTGCCCATAACAATAGATACAGAAGTCACTGGATATTTGAGGTCTGTGCAAATTAGTCTCCCCATCCATAATTAAGAAACCAAGCCCTGGCTATTTGAAGACAAGTCACAGACAAAGCTGACTCAGCTGAACACTGGTTGTTTTTCTCTCTATACACAAATGTGATTGGCATGGCACTCATCCTGAGGTGAAGAAGAAATTGAAGCAACTCGACTATGAAAGCCTTGGTTATCACCTTGAATATTTTCTGTAGAGTTGTCTGATTCATTTTACAATTATCTGAACTGCTGAGTTAGAGAAAAATATATTTTCTGCAAATGCATTCTGACCACATTGCAGAACTGCCAGAACACTGCTCAAACAGCTTTTTAGTACTGATGGTAACAAGAATTGAATATGGCTCTTCATTTAGAAACAGCTCTTTAATTTTTATCTCTTTTATTATTACTTACATATAGATTTTTTATTTCTTATTATTGGCAGGCATTGGCCAATGCTTTAAACTGCTAGGTGTTTAATATATTCCATTTTTTATCTCAGCTGTTTAACATTTAATGAGAGGAAGGAGAAATCAAGCTGCTGTGCTATTTAACATTAAACTATAATGTGACTTTAAATAGAAATTTAAGGATCTAACATCCTGTATTTCTTTTCCATTCTAATAAAAATAAATGATCCTCAGTCTTTAGGTAGATGGAATGCAATGTCACAAAAAGAGAGGTGACAAACATGTCAGTGTAAAGCTCACTGTTCCCTGTGGAGCAATGCCTCTTCTACAGCAAACTCCATAGAAATCTGAAATGGAAAAATGTAATGGCAATTTCATTTACCTTTCTTTTGGACAGAAAGTGTCATATGTTTTATGTTGTTGCCTCATTTATATTAGCTGTTTTGCATTGTTTCTACTAGTCTATACACAATGCTTGGCAATAATGGGAAAAACAACGAAATTGTATGCAATATAAATGTGGCCAAGCTGTTACGTGGTTGTTACCATTTCAGTTCCTGTCTTTTCGCAGTATTAGCAAAAGCCAACTGCTGTGTATGGATGGATTGTTAAGTTTTAATTGTTTATAATAGTTTAATGCAGGGAGAAAGTACTTCAGCAGGAGAGCATGCAACTCACGATCAGTGGGTTGCTGTTGTACAGGTGTCATTTACCATGCACAGACCCTGCAAGCAGGATACACAGTGTAAGTAATTCTTTATCAGCTAATATACAACATAGATAGCTAGGACTAACAGATTACAGGGGTAAACAGTAATATGCTTACAACTCCTCATGAGAAAACTGAAGAGTCTTAGGTGCGGAAGTTTCCATTATGCTGGGGAAAGTCAGTCAGTGTCTTTTGCTGGTGTGTGCTGATCCTCAGCATTACTGAGTTATCTTCACATTTTCTGCTTTTCTTTCCTTCTGTATCTTTTCCCTTGAATCCCTCACCAGCCAACAGCAGTGCTTCTGTGCCTTTAGCTTCTTGCTTGCGTACCTTTAGCTCGTGTACTTTCTCATAGCTTAACGATGTTCTCAGTAAACCTCAGGCAAGGTCACACAGCAGTGCTGCATCAAACAGGGCCGAGTTGTGACACAGGGTGTGGTGGAAGGTACAGAGCTTCTACTGATCATGAGACTGTGCTGAAATCCACTGATGTGCTGTGAAGCGTGGTTGTGTGACATCTGCTTTTTGGGGAGCATCTGTGTATGGGTTGAGGTAACTTTTTCTTGTTGAGGAAAGAAAATACAAATCCACTTTACTCTGTGTCTTAAACCGTTTGAAAAGAGGAGCATTATGGAGCTTTTGGTCACTGTGCTGACAGACAACGGAGTACTAATTAATGAAAGCACTCAAGATGCTGTCCTGAATCAGTCTCCAGGTCACAGCCAGCCTAAGTGCAAAGGTAAGCTTGTTTCTTTGCAAACAATACTGTTATTTCCATGTACTTTTCACCTCTTTGACTTTGCTAAGTTAGATCTGCTATTTAAGGGGTAACGAAGCAATCTGACACTCAGGAAGCTCCCCGTAGTCAACACCTGGATTCTACTTTATAATTTTAAGATCTGCGTGCTCATTTTAGTCTCTGTACCTCAGTTTTACCATTTGTAATAACAAACACCAGGCTGCTTGCCTACGTCTTCCAAAAGCCTCTTTCATGTTGACAACAGATCACTACAGCACATGGCTGAAGCACACTACGAAAACCGCCATCTTTGCTTATTTTCCCTCATAAAACTTGTGCTGCTGCCGCCCGAGTTTAAAGACGCTGGTGTCAGCTCTGTGGCTGGTCACTGTGTGCCTTTGGAATGAAGAAATTGGAACTCGTTCTGGCAGTTGGGTAAGTTAAGGCACAGCTCTGTGCCCGCACCCGCTGGCGGCCGGGCTGTGATGGCAGAAGACGAGGGCTGCCCCATAGCCCTCACCTCGCAGCCGGCTTCTCCTCGCCCCTCCGGCCTCCGCTCCCGCACAAACTTCTCCGGACCGTTCCCCGTCCCTTTGCCCCCGCAGCCGACCCCCGACGGCCGCTTTCCCGTCAGCCGGGCCCCGGCCCGCCCTCAGCGGCCGCCCGCGCCGCCATCAGCGGGGCCGGGCCGGCCCGCGGCAGTGGGAGCCCGCCTCAGAGGAAGTGATGGAGGCCGCGGGAGGAGGAAGAGCCGTCGCTGGTAAGAAGGGAGGGCGAGCGCTCGGCAGCTGCCCCGCGGCCCGGCCTCCTCCCCGACCCCGGCTCTGTCCTCCTCACGGCGGTGGCTGCCCGCAGGCTTCGCCTCCCTTCATGCCCGCCCGCAGGGGATGGAGGCGGCGGGGCCGGCGCCTCCTGTGAGGAGCCCGAAATGGCGGGCTCCCCGCGGGCGCTTTCCACAAGCGGCCAAAGCGCCGCGAAACACTCGGACCTTTACAGGAACACTTTGCTCTGTCGCCTGCGGTCATGACCGGGCGAGCCCCGGGGCTTCGCCTCGGCGCTCCCAGCGCCCTGCTCTCACAGCACCGCCTGAGGGGGACGGGCCAGCCCGGCCTCCCCGCGCCAAGCAGGGGCAGCCGGAGCAGGCTGCTGCGGGGGGGGGGGTGGGGGGTGTCCCCTTTTCCCGAGCGGATAGATAACTCTTACAGGGTTTAGGCTGGTCCAGACCTGTGCTGGAGCGAGGGAACTTGGCTACGGGATTCCTGTCGGCTTTGTTTCAGCAGGTGATGCTGTCGAAGCCTCACCAAACGCTGGTTTCCAGTGTGGTTAGGTAACAGCGCAGGTACACAGATTTGGGACTTTAAGTACTTGAGAACTACTAAAGAGCTGAGGGAATGCAGTGTAAAAATACTGCTATATTTTTAAGGTCAAAGCTCAGGCAGCATCAGCAAGTGTTTACCCAAACTGAGCGAAAACATGGCTTGACAAAAGAAGCATGGTTTAACAGGGACAAACAGAGCAGTAAACACGGTTCTTCTTGACTCCTGTAATTAGTTGGGTTATTTTGGTGTGGAGATACAAAGGCTTCCTATACTGCAGAGTACTTTGCTTTCATCAAAAACTTGGCTGATCATGAGCTGGCTGGAACAAGAAATACACGGTCTCTAATGATGAATTCTTGGGAAAAAAAGCCACTCACCCCTCACCTTCTTAAGCAGAAGTTAATGTTCTGTTGTTTCTGACAGTAGGCAAAGAGCTGCTCAGCCCAGAAGAAGCCAATAGAGAGAGCTCCGTCATTCGGTACCTGGTGGACTTTCTACCCTTAAAGAGCAGAGGCTGCCAGCTCCCAAATGGCAGTTCTCCTAGTGCTTGGTAAGGCAGCAGGTTTTAGGACAGGTGGATCTTCCGCACATGCTCCACTGTGGATTTCCAAGGGAGTTGGCGTTCCTGGTTTATATTTGACTAGGAGCACTTCCAAGAACCTCTGTTCGCGCACTTGTTTGGATTAGGGCCCGTTGCATCACCTCAGTTAGCTTTTGCACTGCTTTCCCTCCTGGTCTGTTTTTATGCTCTTCTTTCTTAATTTGTTACGCTAGCAGGTAAATGGAGAGAAAGTGAATTTATCTTCTGAAACACATTTTAAGTTGCTACCATTTATCTAAAGCACCTACTTCATCCCCTTCAGTAAAATAATGATGTTGTTCATTAGTTCCTCTAGATGCTCATGGCTAAATGCACCGTAGTCAGATTACTCTATTTTTTTGTTCCTATCAGCCACTTACGAAAGTCAAACATTTGTAATAATGATATTGGGTTTTTGGGGGGTTTTAAAATAAAATATCTAGATGAATGGGACTTGGTTTTTCATGTCTAAGCAAGCATTGTACTGTTGGGCACTTCAGTTGACATCTACATTTGTCATCTGACTTTTTCATTATTCTCAAATTGAATGTTTAGAGTGATTCTTCTTCCACCCCCTTTCTTTTCTGGGACAGCTGCTCTTGTTTTTAGGTATTGTCTGAGTTTTGGCTGAGTTATTTAATTGGGTGCACCTATGTTTGATTATGGAGCAGTTGGCAGAAGGTTGAGTATACAATATAGCACACTTTAAAAGCATACTGGAGTCAGCCATTAGCTCTTGTGCAAATGGTGCTCTTCAGTTTATGTCCTGCTGTAATTGAGATGCTACAACTAGATCTTGAGGTCTATTCCTGTAACTGTTTTTCACAGGGCAAGATTGCTTGCACTTCCAGGTTTCTAATCTCCTTTATAGAGCCTAGGCAGACTTCACCATTGAGAAGCAGGACAGCTGTTGACCTAGAACTTGGGGTTCTTGTTTTAGATTCAGCCTTTTCACAAGTTCTTTTTGATTTTAGGACACTTTGCATGTGGACAAATTAACCATCAGTAAAGCTAGGAAGGACATTCAGTGAGTAACAATGTATACACGACTCACTGGAGCCTGAGAAATAGCGACCAGATGAAAAACCTGTATGTGTAGTTTAACAGATGCATTAATGAAGCCTTGAATTTCCATCTGTCACTCTAGGAAGATGGAAAACTCCCTGCCCTCCATGAAATCCATGTTAATCAGTTTACAGGCAGGAGGTCAGCGGCCTGGAAGGTGGAACCATGAAATTTAGGTAGCATATACGTGCTATATATCATGAATGTGGTGCCCACATCTAGAAAAGCTACTCAGAGCTCTGAGATGAGGCTGATCAACAACCATACTCCTCCAGTGTAACTAAAATTTTATGTGTGGAACAGGCAGAATTTTACTCAGCCTGAGGAGTGTGTGTATCTAAGAGGTAAGGGCTGTCACAACCTCCTTGCTTTCCATGCGATAGAGCAAGTTACTAAAACCTTGCTTTCTTTAACATGGGTATGTAGCTGTGGTCAAGAAGGAAAGAAAACAGGAAACAAAACCCTAACTACTTCCCTCTAAAGAAAAAATACAGTCCAAAACCCAGCAAACAAACCCAAGTCCCTTTCTGTAATAGCACTGCAGTGAATATGCTCCTTCCCTTGGGGGAAAGTATGAGAAAACAAACAACACAAGAGAAAGTCTAGCCAGTTTAAATTTGCAAGTGGGAGGTGTGCAGACATTATGGTTGTGAGTGTATTATAAGAACCTACGTAGAACAAGCTGGTATGTGCTTTCCACGTTGTATAATGGTTGCATACTGAGAGACTACCAAACACCTCGCATAGCAATTCACAGTTCTGCTGTGTTGTCTTTGCAAAATGATTTGCAGACCCTCAGGTTGCACATATCTGAAGTAAACTGTGTCCTGCTCAGTTACCAGGTCTGTGGATGCTTAAAAACGTTGTGTTTGTAACCTTTGAAACTGCTGTCTGGTGGCTGGTCTTTATAGTATTACTGACAACAGATGGCAAATGGCTCCCCTGATGTAATTCTTGCTGGTGTTTCATTCCTGTGAAGTTGCAGTTTCAGAATCTCGGAAAGTGCTTCCATAGTTTTCCTGCCTAATGGTTTCAAGCCAAACTAAATAAAAACATTTTATATTATTCAAATTCCCGTGGTGTCATGTGACATTTTGTAATGATTGCCTTGCAGCAGTTTCAGATAAGTGCACGTTTGGTAGCAATTTAAGGCCTGTGTCCTTTAAGTAATGCTTATTAGTACATAACAGATGCCGTTTAGAAACATTATGCCTTTTAATAGGCTCTGCTTTTAGACTACATGTTCTCATTCCAGGCAGGCTGTGGTTCAAGCAAGCTTGGAGGTATGCTATCGTTTATGCAAAGCCTAAGTCAATTTTCTGCTCTGAAGTCAAGCCATGTGTTTTTCCTTGTTTCTTCCATTCTGGTCATAGCTGCCTTGCTGTGTTGTTCCCCCTAGTCATATCTTTGGCTGATTGTCAAGCCGTTACAATCAAAACCTTTTGCATTTTTAACCACCAGCAGTGGTTTCTTTTGTCCTGACAGAAGAGCCTGTGCAAAATGAATTTGAACACTCAGCTTTACTGTCAAAAGCACAGCAAGCACAGAGGTAGCCCTCTGTTGCCAGCCTGTCCTTCTCTGTTTCTTCCTCCTCCCAAAAGGAGAAAAAGGGAAAAGCAGAACCATGCTGATTTTGGAACACCTTCAAAGACATGTAGAATAGCTGACACAATGGCACAGAGAAACAAAAGAGATGTTTACATATTTCTTCCACTACTTGCAGCTGTTTATTAAAGCAAGTTCTGAGACTGGCTCAGAGGCTTGTGATAGCTAGTGCAGGTGATGTATTAATTTACAGCCACATAATAAATTTAGCAAAGTGGAAATCACTGGGGGAAGGGATTTTTTTTGTTTGTTTCCTTTTTTTTCACTCAAATGAATTGCTTTATTTTGAGATTATTCTGGCTGTACAAATTGCTCCTTGCGAGTAATTTAGAGCAGGGCTGCTGGGCTTTCTTAGGCAGACTTACGCACTCTACTGGTGGGAGTAGTAGTTTTGTTAGAGATAAAAGCATTTGCAACTCAAATTATGTGTAATCTGAAACTGATATCCCTGTATTTTCATTGCCTCTTGGTTTGTTTGGGGAATGCCGTTCTTTCTGATAGCAAATCAAGTCTTTCAGTACTCTTGGTATGGCACGCATACTGCCACAGTTTATATGATGCGAGGATACGGGCTGTCTGTAGTACAGCCTTAGGTTTCCTACGCCTACCTACTTCGAATGATGGTAGTAATAGACAAATGCATTTAATGTGGTACTTAAATACTAGCTCTGGTGCCAGATTGTGACAAGTGGGTTTTTCAGTAATAGTTTTAAGTGTTCCTTGGTCTTAAAATATGGCTTTTCTTTCAGAAACTGTCCTGTGAGTCTGTCTGGCTTCTCCCCATGGGATGAAATCATCTTTATGCTAGAATATTTGCCAAACTCAGTTGTCATTTCCTGCTCTTTCACTATTCCTTGTTTATCACTGGGAGACATTATCTTCCTCTTTTCCCTGAAGTTATAGGATGGCTTTTGACCAGTGCATCCTTCTTTCTTTCTACCTTCCACCTTTGTAAAGGATTGAATTACTACTGTCTACATTTGAATTTGTGATTCATAAAAGCTCTACTGCTGTGCAGGGTAACTTTTCTGTTGTTTTCCTCTCAAATCAGCCTGTTTGAATAATGAAAATACTTCAGTGATATATTTCAGTGTCATTCAGAGCCTCCCATTTCTTCTTTGCTTAGGTTTTAGGAGTCAGACTCTAATTTGAGGTCAGGCCTGAATGATGAAATTCTGCTGGTGCAACTCCTTTGGCTTATGGGTATGTAGAAGGGAGATGCAGCACTGACATAACTGCTGGAAAAAGCCCCTGATAGGGACACGGTTTCTGGAAAACTTGTCTATTTTTCTTCTATATTTTACTTTGTTTAGGGGGTAGACAAATAATAAGTTGACAAATTTAGTTTGGTTTTTTTTTTTTTTTTTTTTCTCACAAGAAAATCCATACCACTGCCTTCAATATTTGAAGTTAGACTTTATCAGGATCATTTCTGTCTGTTTCTTGGCTGTATGAAAATCAGTACATGTAAAGAACTTGATGCTGATGTTCACCGTTTCAGAGGTATTAGCAGCAATCCCACTGTATCAATGGAATTTCCTTGAGGAAAACCTGATATGAACATGAACCTTAAAATCTTAATTAATAACAATTGTGAATGTTCTTTTTCTCCAGGACTGCAGCTACTCTGGGTTATTTTGTAAGTTCCTTCTTTCTTTTTTACATCTAAGCTCTGTGAAAAAGAGAGTTAGATGTGGAGAAGTATGAATTCCTGATATGTCACAGTTACAGCTGGTAGCACTTCCATGGTTTAACAGTATGCTACAGTTTTTATTAATAAAGTCTGTTTCTGGGCCATAGCACCTCAGGTTTTTTCAATTACATTAGGTTAGAACTTTGTGCAAAACATGCCAATCCAGATGTGCATTCTGTGCATAATAGGACAGAGGGAGCCTGTTTACACAGATGTATTTTAATTTATCTGTGTTATGAGTATGGTGTCGCTTTATTTTTGTATGTGTAACACTGCTAAAGGTCCATCTGAGGAAAAACAGAGTTGGAACCTGTTTGCTAAACCTTTCTATATGGGAGTACTGCAGATTAGAGTGGAGGAAATATGCCTTCAGCAGGCACTTGCCATTATGTGAGCCCTTCAATATGCACTTGCTTTTCTAGCCTTGAAAACATTTGAAATATTGTGGTTTCATCTAGGTATTTTTCCAAAAAGAGCTAAGTAATGAAATGAATTATTTAATTCCCTTGTCCAGGAATTTGTTTTTCTTTTTCCCATTTCATAAAGTGTGGATTACTTTAAATTTTGGAAAATAAATAACACTTGTTTTATACACCCCAGTTATATGAAGTTCTGAGGGCCGTCAGAGCTCATTGAAGTGAGTGGATATTGAAGGTGTTTGGCATTTTTCATAGTTATGCTTGTCGAGTGTCTGCCTTTGCTTGTATGCATTCTGCTAAATGTATGTGTGTCCTTAAAGCTTTTCTCTTCCCTTTTCTGAAATCAGCAGTAAAAATGTGTTAGCAGGAACGAGATGGCAAATATGATTGCATACTGCATTTGGAATGCCTGACATTAGGTCTGCCCACCATTTCAGTATCAGAATTTGCAGTAATGACATGTAGCTATGGCTGAACTCATCTGTTTGGTTCCTTGATGGGGAATGGGATTAGGATTATTTATTTCCTTTTTTGCCTTTCTGTAGGGATTGCACATCAGGCAGTGATTTACAGACAGAAACTTATATTTGGTTTACCTTCTGTAACCCTTTTTGCCATTTTTCATTGTGATGGAATAGCAGTACATAAATGGCATTTTTGAATGGAAACATGGAAACCTGTTTGCGCCAATGCGCTTTTTCATCTCTTATGTTCCAAGAGTGACTGCTCTGTTAGTAATGGTGGGAAGCAATGCAGTGGGGAAGCACATTGTTTTCATTAATGATGTACAGTATGTGGTTAAGAGCTGCCTTGCCAGGTTGGACAGATACTTCACCATGGTGTTTGCCCACTATAGCTCCATTTCCACCACACATTGTTATGGTGCTGAAGTTTCACTTACACTAGAACTTGGGTTTTTGACATGTACTTGCTCAATTAAATTCAGGATATGTGATTCAGGTTCTGCATGTACTCCCGGGGATGTGCCAAAGACCTCTTCCTTCCTTTGAAAGGTTAAACAAATATGGTTGTCTAATGATAACCACATGCATGGATTGTTCAAGCTTACTGGAAGGAAAGAAGAGTTGATGCTAAGCATTGATGTTTAACGCAGAGCTCCCACTCCTGTGAGAGGGTAATGAAAAGCACTTCTGTAGTATGTGCATGATTTAGAAGGGCGAAAAAAGAGCGTTTTAGATCCTAGACACTGTCATGGTTGTGCTGCCATAGTGTGGAAATTACAGTCCACAGGAGAATAAGGAACAATTTCTGATATGACTTCTCTGTCTTCATATGTTGTGACTTCAGAGAAACTGATAAGGGAAACGTCACACCCTTTTGAAGTGGTAGATAAGACATGCAGTTACCTGATAAGAAACCAGACAGAATGTGAAGTGATTTGTTACAGGCCACAAAAACACACCTGTGTTAAGAATAAATCTCAGGAGTTGTGCTCTCAGTTGCCTGGTTTGATTACAAGAACATTCTCTCCTAAATACTGGCATGATAAACTGTCATTTTTTGTTGATGCACATGTTTGTCTTATGTTGCAAAGTGTTTTGTGATTAAAAAAGAATTGGAAAATATTTTTGGACAAACCCCCTCACAGTGCTGTCAGAAACACTTAGAACCTGCTGCTTTGTTCTGTTCTTTTTCTGTTTTTAATTGTGAAATATATTGGCATGAAAATAAAGCCAATAAATAAAACCAGCGCTGCTATTGCAAACTTTAGAAATGGCAAAACTAAATACAAAATGATGAAATTTGAAAGTTAGAAATGGGAAGTTCTTTTTATCTGTCTTGTTTCTGCACCACTAGAATTCAGACTTAAGTATTGTTCATATTTTTATATGTAAAAAAATGATGCATAGATGTCCAAAGATGCACAGTCCAGATACAAATCCTGTGGTGGCTGATGGCTCTTGGGTAAACATACAGTTCTTAATGGATGCCTGTAGAATCATTCTCTGTGTTTGTAGAACATGAAAAAGTAGTTGTAGGATAAATGATTAATTCACTTCAGACACAACACTTTTCATGCTTCATCTATGGTGATGTTGATGTGTTTTGCTTTACAGTCTGGCTGTATCCTAAATGCCTCTGAAATGGGCTTTCCAACAAGTAGGTATTTCCTGGGAGTACCAGCAGTCCCTCAGTGTGTCTTAATCAACTCAGTGGTGTGCCTGGTCTGAAAAACCTGCATCACCAACTGTGCTGGCTTAAGGAAGCAGTATTAATAAGCTACACATGACTGCAGGAACAGAAAATTCTTAACAATGAAAGCAAGTATCTCTTGTTTAGTAAATGGTGTATTGGCTCCATGGTCAAAAGGACTGAAGAATATTGCCAGTACCTATTAATTTGAAAATTAAATGAGTATTTAAGACATATTTATGAAGACCATTGGTTGTCCCAAGTTGTAACTGATTTGTTAGATAATGGCCATATAGTAAAATTAATTCATAGGTAGCAAAAAGATTAGTCTAGTAAAAGAGAGCTTGAGGGGTATAATAGTGATTTGACTTGCTGTAGCACTGTATTAATGAGGTAAGTCTGTGATTACTGTATCCTAGTTAAAGTATCTCTATTATAGCACAGGGTTTAGCTGCAGAGGATATAGAAGGATCATCAAAAAGAAGCTTCAGAATATCTGACTGTGTCATTGACCTTCAGGCATTACAGCCGTCTGTAGTTTCACTTGTGGAATTTCATGTACGAGTGTGTGCACCATGTGTTTTCTGTTGTATTGAGAAGAAATTCTTTTGCCCGTAGAAAAATATTTCCTGCTTACTTTAACTGATAGAATAAGATTTTTTGCTGAATCTGTAATGATGGAGGTCTGCCTCTGATCTACAAAAATTACGTTCTAGTTTAAGGTAGAGCATTGTCTTTGGTTGTGGCTGCATTTGTTCTTTATCAACCTGATGCAGAACATAAGCGTGTTAATCAGATCTATCTGGATTCCCACATACTGATTTTGTAGGATCATCACAAATGAACTTTACTTGACTTCTACCTTTCAAGATGGATATTTGTCCACTTCATGGAACCACCATAAAATTCAGCTCTTTCTTCTGGAGATTAGAGGTGGAATAGCTGTGGGTTTAAAAAAAGCTGAGTTTAGGAATCGGGACTGAAACAGGGGCCTTGGTTTCTGCCTTATTGGCAGAGTTGTGTGACATTTTAGCCTGAGGTAGCTATAGTGCAGGAGGGTAGTGTCTCATAAAGGTGACTGAGCTGTATGGGCAGTAGCTGCTTGTTTGTATAGCTGGGTTTAGCTGTAGCTTTTCACTTTAAAAATCAGATTTTTAGTGCAATTGATGACAGATCACTAGAGCAGAGATGCACTTACACATCCTTGCTTGAAAATGCGGCCCAGACTGCTCCATGGAAACAAAAGAGAGGAGAAGCAGAAGCATGTTAGGTTTTGCTTTAAAATCTACTCTGTATGCTTGAAATGGAAATACAGGCATCCAGATTTCTCTTACTTATTTCTAAATAAGTTGGTTTTTTTGCCTTTGCCCTGAATGCTGGTGCCATGTAAAAGACAGTCTGGAACCTGTCTGTAAACCCTTTATTGTCACTGCTACCATAGAATCCACCTTGATGATGTCTTGACCTTGTTTACCAGCTTTGGCTATTTAAGAAGTCAGCCACTTCAGCACGAATGTCAGGAATCCCTCTAATGCAGTAGGCCTCCCGTTCTAAATTTACTCTCCTTACGGTTTATGGGCCCTCCTCTGGCTGCAGCAAGAGGCCCCCTTTTTATGACTCGTTGCTCCTGCCCCCCTTGCTCTCCCCTTCCTCCCCCCTTCCTCATTCTCTCCTTCCCGCAGCTGGTAACCCTTTGTGCACATGGCCTGTTGGAAAGAAGTGCTTGCTGGGTGTCCAGCAGATTGGCTGCCACAATGTGCTCTTTTGCTGCCCCTAGGTAAGATCAAACTCAAATGAAATCCTCTAATTCACACTGGGTTAACAGACTGTCCTTGGAACTTAGCAGGTCTGGTATCACAAGATGCTGACAAGGAGCTTGGACTGAAGCACACGCAAAAGTGCTACTTTTCTTTTAAAGCAAAGTTGATCAGAAGTTTTCTTTAATGCCTCTTTATTTCATCTGTGACATTATTTCGTCCTTCAATGGTCACTGTTGCCTTAGAATGCAAGAATATGATGTACCAGAAAGTAAGTGTAACTTTGAAGGCGCCAGTTGTTTTGCTCAGTGAGGAAGAAACATGATTGTGCTCATTAAGTTGTTTTGGCTGAACAGTGGCAGGATGTAGCTTTATAACCAGCATCTCATGAATAGTATTTATTAGCATGGCCAATATTTGTCTTTGCGCTAAACCAAAGTCTTACATGCTTCTTTTTAATAAAGAATTAATTTACTAGTAAATTTACTTCATTAAATTACTGAATGTTTTAATAAGACTCTTTAATTTCTTTACTTTCTATGGCTTCTTTGCTTGCTGATGTTACACAGTACACTGGGGAAGGCTGCTGCAGAGGAAAGCTGCTGCTGCTAAGTACTGGCTTGGATTTTATAACGTGACTCAACTCACCAGTGTTGCAATGCTGTTTTCTCTCCTATTTTGTCACACACAAACATACTATGAATACCATTTACGGAGTAGCTTCTTTTCAGCATTCTGACTACATAACTTTGCTGTCAAGCCTCAGGATGTAAGTTGTTTGTCTGCAAAGGGCAAGGCAATAGTGTTTAAAGCATTTTGAGCAGTGCTGGGTAGTGGTGAATTACCAGCTGTAGTTTCTGACCCTTCTGCTGAGGCATCAGATACTAATCACTGCCAGAGGGATAGTGGTGGGACCATGGGTGAATAGTCTGACCTGGTATGTGAATCCCATCCTCCCACTCTTATATGGAAAGGTATAATTTTCAATATAGTACTTTTGTGATTCATAATTTCTCTATCTGTACCTAGACAGCTCTTGCAGTGACCGTCGTAAAACTGTTCATTGTCTCAGCCATTTACTTTGCACTTACTGTCCAAATAGTTATTTGACATTAAACTTGGGTCACAGGAGCTGCCATTTGAGAGCAAACCATGATTGAAAGTGGAGGTTCCAGAACTAAGATTCCAACTATAGCAGAGTGATAGAAGATTTTGCCTTCAGTTTGGTGCTTACAGGAGCTGCAGGTGTATCTTGTTGATTGAAAACCCCTTAAACTGAAAGCATTTCCTCCATATGATAGAAGACTGGCAGCATATTATTTGGGCTTCTGACCCAATTCTTGTGATGTCCGTTATCTTGAGCTGGTGATGAGCCACCAGTCAGTTTGGTTTGTTGTATCAGAAGCAGGCTGCTTGGTTCCTCAGGTGTGCTGAGTTGGACTTTGCATTTAGGTAACTGAAATCAGGTGTATGTAGTTTGTGTTTGCATGCAGTTCACAAATACCTTTCATGAATACCCTTCAGCATTGAGTCACAGGGATTAGAAACTGTTGCGTAAAAGATGATAGTAACTATTTTGGGAACATATGCGGATAAATAGTGTAATATTTTTTTTACATTATTTCATTGTGAAAGTGCCCAATTGAAGTTACTCAAAAAAACAGAAAGAGAAAATTAGTGATACACAACAGGTCATGGGCTAACCATAAAGGGGCAGTCTTCCAAGAAAGAGTGGAAGCTGTGGAATTCTTTTCCTGTTATATTTTTGGACAGTACTAAAACTGAGTCTGTGTTTTGAAGACTTCTTGTGGTTTTATTCTTCCAACTTTAAAGCAATTTACTTACACCTAGAGGAATCTGAGACTCTGCTTGTTGAATTCAAAGGAGAAAAATGTGATTTGATGCTGTCACGGTTCTACTTTGTAAAATTGCATGTCAAGAGGTAAATAACACACAGAGAGGTTTTTACCAGCCTTACTATTTTAGACTACGATTATGCAAAAGGCTCCAATGGGAACAGTAAGGGCCCTGATACACCAAGCAACTGCTGGGGAAACTGAGGTTTTAATACTGATGTGTCATAGTTAATTTAACAAGTAAAAATATCTTGTGTTTTGTTTTACCTACAGGTCGCCTTTACTTGGTAGATGCATTAGGAGGAGATCCAGAGGTTCTGCTAGCAGATGCTGAAACATACTATGGAGAACTAGTGAAGAAATCATCGTCCATTCCTGATGTTTTTTTGATCCCTGGAGGAGAAGAGGTACTAGGCTGATTTTTGCATACTGTAAGTTAGATAGATAGTTGCAAACTAGTTTGTTGGTTGTGCTCGTAGTCTCTGAATAGGGGTGAACTGGTGTGGCCGGATTACAAATCTCTTAAAATCAGCAAATTCTGCATGATTTTCAAATGGTTTGCATGCTGCAAATGAGAGATAAGCTTAAACTACAAATCTAAATCCCTCTGAGTGTGGATGAGGGTTTGAAGTACTCAGCTGAACTCTGCAGCTTGACCTGCCTTCTTACAGGACAGAATCAAAACTGAATTTGATGGATGTTTATACTGTGGTGCAGCTCTGTTTCCTGCCTTTATTGTGCACTTTACACAGGTTTTGTGATATAGTTTGTCATATGTTTCCATTCTTTCCAAGGTTTATATTGATGATTTTGAACATGGGTTCTCCTAAAGGAATTCTGGTCAGATGTTATTGATTGATAGGTGACAATGCTTTAGGGTCTATTCCTGAGCCTCCTGAGGGGAATGCATTGGAGATGACTGAGCAGGCCTACTAAAAACTCTTGATTTCAGGCAACCTATGAAGGCTTTTATTCTGGGCATTTGCTAAGTCATAAAAGGTGTGCTGGGCTAATTGTTATTGTACTATCAAACCAGTAAGTGGATTAGTTGAAATAAATGTTTGGATTACGGTGGTGTTTTTGCAATTTAGGAAAATAATATGCAGTAGTTTCCAGAAAAACACCGTTTCAGGTGGGTAGCTTCGAGCAGTGAATGTAACTAGATTTAAATACTCTTTTAATGCCCTCTAGTGGACTATGTAGGGTTAAATACAAACAAAACTGAAAATGCAACGATCCCCCAATTCAGGGCTCTGTGTCCTCAGCCTTCCATGGCTGGTTGTACTTTGAGAGGCTCATTTGCTGTTCCATTAGAAGGGAAGGTAAGTTAAAATCGCAGGCAGGGCTGTGTGTATTCCTGCAATAGGGAGACACAGTAAGATCCGTTAAAGGTGGACTTCTGCCTTTTGATTCAGATCTGTCTTGATTTTGTGGCTTGTCATCAGAGCTTAAATATATCACATGACTGGTTTGAGTCTCATAGCAACACATTTCTCTGTGCGTTCATTTAATTCAGGTCTAATCTAATCTGCAGTCAGACAGCTAGTCAAGGGCATAAGTAATGGTAATGTTCTTGCTATATTGTTTTTTTTCCTTGCAATTTATGTATAAATTTATATGCATATATACCTACATTATATGTACCTACAACTTGAAGGATGAGAGTTTTTGGTGTTTGAATAATGGCTGCAGTTTCCAGGCTTCTTTTTCTCTGTGAGTTTGAATTAAAGCAGGTCTCAAGTGGCAGGACCAGCAACCACGAGTAATTATTTAGCAAGTGTTAAGTGGCTGTCAGCCCACTTGCTCGGGTCACAGAACTTCTTTTTGGTATGGCATGGTCTTTGGTCAAGCATTCAGTACACAAATAGCAAGGATTAGTGCAAGGCAGAAGGGAAGCTCATTGGCAGCAGTTCATAAATGGAAAGCTATGCTTGGCTCCTGCTGATGTTGTTAGCACCTGTGGAAGTGCACATTACCTTATAAAATAAAATACCAATCATAGCAGTATTGGAAATAGGACTGGCCTTTTTATTATAGTAATGCTCCCAGGTGCCATAAAGACATGGATGCTGTTGTAGTTGAAGCATGCAAGGAACGACTGAATCCCCAGAACATACTGAGGTTTTGGGAAGCTCATGAATACAGATTTCAGGCAGTTTCCAATTTTTTTCCTGGAGCCCAGTGTTTACATAGATGATCCCAGGATTTTGGCACTCACAAACCAGCGCACACCAGTTTCAACTTAAAGTCGTTATCCTGAATAATCCATATTCATACTACTCCTTCCATGCACCAAGAAATATTAAATGTATCACATGACTGATTTGGGTTTCAGAGCAAACTGACAAATGGGTGCAATTAGAGAGAGAGGCACACCCACACATACACAATGGACCAGCTTTTTGAAAGTACAGTACATACTGTGCTAAATCACACACGCTCTTTGCCTTGTACCTAAACTTACATGACAGCATTTGCAATATTCATATGGAAATCGTCATCTCTATGCATATAGAGCTGTTTGAGCACAGCAATTTGGTGTTTATGTGTCACATCATTTAGAAGTTTAGTCTAAGACTGAGAGCTTGAGAGCTGCATTTTGATTTTAGCTTTGCCTTCCACATAACCACCTTGTGCCAATTACCCGCCCTCCCTGTGCCTCAAAGATAAACTGCCCAGGCACTGCCCTAATGCTTTGATACTCCCTGTACCCTCAGGCTTAATTCATTGTTTGCAAAACACCACAAGTACTCAGCTGGACGATGCTGTAAGAAGCGCAAGTTGTATTTGTTTTTATTTGATGTGTCTGGTCTTTCATAACACTGTTTGTCTGCATGTAACAGTCTTCAAAGCCAGGTTATGTGCTAATCATACTAAGTTTTAAAGTCTTTACTAACTTTGGTAGCTTGATTTCTTTTAAATTAACATTACTTACTGAAATTCTTAGAATATTATGTATGTTTCAATGCCATGAAGTTCGGGATGGAGAAGGTATTTTGCTAAGCTTAACCCATGCATGTCAGTAAAACATATCTTAAGTGCATCTAACACATGAAGTACTTCTTGCAAGCGTTGCAGTACAAACTGCTACAGGGCTTGTTTGTTTTTTAGGTTAAACTCGGAGAATCCTGTGTGTATTTTGTCCCTCTCTACCGAAATAATCCTACTTTCAAAATGCTGCTGTTAACTGATCCAAAGGATAAAGAGACAGGTTAGAGTTGGTCAAAATATCTTGAAATTTGAGTAGTTGTGCTTTCTTTTCTTTTAAGATGGTCTCTTGCTTGTATATTTAAATGTTTGGGGGTTTGTTTTGAATATGAACCGGATTCATTTTCTTTGATTTCTGGTCAGAAGAGAGGATTGACAATCAGAGATTTTATGCACTGATAGCGCTGCTGGTAGCTGAAAAATCACCTTGGGTAATTTTGTTTCTGAGTCTGTTCAGAGGGGTGATATTTTTCTGATTTGGGATGATGTGAAATTTAATGCATTGTAGTTTGGACAGAATTTAGAAATCCTCAAAAAAAGAGTAAATATGTTTATGAAACTGTGTGAGGTCTTACTGATTCTTATTAATATTTTTACTTCATAGTATCTTCTTCAGTCCTAGGTTTAATTGCCTCCTATTTCCAGTACTGGTGTGTGAGGGGTAAATTTAGAGTGAGACCATGTTCAGGAATTGAATTAAATCTATTTTATTTGGCAGTTCTCCCAAGATACTTTTTAAACTTTACCAGCTTTGCCTTGCTTGCTGCTGTAATGCCGGTGTTTTCCTATTGCAGCCATGTGTCAGCCTGACAGGGGCACACTACAGTTGTGTTTCAGGCAGTAGAAGTCAACATGTGCTTACTGGTGTTTCTGTTTCATGAGTCACTGCTTAGAGTATCAACAGGTTGTTAAGATTTGATCAGTAGTTGTATCTAAGTTTTTTTATCTTCCTGCCTTCGGGATCTTCAGACACAGCCTAGTTTCTTCCTACTTATTCCCTTAGGCATGTGCCTTTGACTATGGAATGTCAAAAAAATGTAAATGTAAAGTAAGTAACACATCTTGATATCACTAACAGGAAGCTTGGCTCCAACTTGCCTAGTACCAAAAGCCCAGGTTGTGACCCACCTAGATTAAATGTGGAGTGTTGGAACTCTTGTGAAGCAATAATAGGCTATAGAATTTTGGGGACATCTACAACAAAGACATGAACCTATGCATTGACCCATTGTGCCAGGGAATATAGAACACGTGAAACCTCTTAAACTATCAGCTTCCAAATGTGGCAGCAAACTAACAATAGCTGTCATTAAAAACATACTTTATTTTTTTAAAGGATAAGCCTGAAAGGCTTTAATAGCCAGTATTCTTGATAATACAGCAAAGGCAAGGCAAAGAAGTTTAGCACTCTATTTTCAGTTCAAAAGTGTGTTAGATAAAGATCTTACACTCCTAGAACAGGTACTGGTAGTATAACTAAGTGTTCATTATTCAGTCCAAACCCTGTAACCAGGAAATTTCTTCATAAGAACAAAAACCAGATTAAAATCATCTGTGGTTAGAGGTGAACTCTGCAGAGTTTTCCAGCTCCTTTTACATATGATTTCAATTCGATGTTTGCTAATGGCTTGTGATTCACAGAGTTGAAAGTAAGAGACCTTTCCAAGTTACAAGTGTAGTCAAAAGACTTTCTGGTCCCTCTAAAACTATTGATATAGAATACTTTGCTGACATTAATTTATATATTCCATTCATGGTTTTCTGAAGAGAGAGAGAGGCTCTGGTGTGGTAAAGGAGCATCTGCACTGGAGGCAAAACTTGCTCTGTGAGTGCAGTTGTGCAGAGCTACTGACTCATGTTCAATGGAATGTGGTTAAAAACAGCATTAAGTTAGTTTAGGCTGCACAAGAGGAATGGGGTTCTGTAACAACTGCAATGCAAAAACAATGAGTTATTAAATAAACACAGGTGAAAGCAGTGCATTTAGCACAAACCTTCAGTGGAATGATCTAATAGTATTAGGGACAACAAGTATTAATGAGATACATGTACACAAGATAAAAATGATTTCCCACAGGAACAAGTCAAACAAGTCCACGTTGGAGCCTAAATTAAATGATAGCTATCTCTATTAAAAGTTTGAACCCCGCAGAATAAACACCTTATTTTATTATAAACTACAGACTGATTGACTGCTGTGACCCCCTTGCAAAAGTTTAGCTTGAGTCACTAGCCCATACTCACAGAGATCACTAAGTCTGATTATTTAAGTAAAGCCTACATCATCTGGCTTTTAATATTGCCTTTTCAAAGTATGATTTAAAGGATCTTACTGCAAGTTCTTTGTTTCTGGGTTTATATGCTATAAACATGTGCCCAGTCTTTTGACACGCATCAGATTTGACTGATGTGAGATTTTTTTTTTTTCCTTTAGATGAATTTTAATCAATTTTCATTAGTTCTCCAAAGCCTGCTGGGGGGTGTGTGTATGTGTGTGCATACCTAATACATATGGGTGTATTCATTTGAACTACTTTGTCCAAGGATTTTTCTCACAGTTCTATGTTTCTCACACTCCTATGGCAGCAGACTGTATTAATGTGGCAAGTCCATCTGGATTTGCTTACCTATGTGACCTTTTGTTCTGACCACTGAACAGATCCAATTGTTTCAAAATCAGTTCCTTCAGAGAAAAGCAGTACTTACTGACTCGGTCATTGTTCTGTAAGGACGTGGGCAGAAAGTTAAAACACTAAATAGGTTGTGTGATTTTCTTCCTCCCTTGAGCTTTACACTTTCCTTGTGAACTTAAGTCCCATCCAGATGGGAGAGGCAAACAGTCTTGCTGGGGTTGAGCTCTTCACTTTCTCATGTGCTTTCTGGTGGATCTGCATTTTAATTTTACTTCACACCAGGAGTGTTCTTAGAAGCAAATTTCCTGGTTGTCCCCACTTACTGTGCTTCAGTTCACATCAGGGAGTGCTCCCAGAGTGTGTGAGCTGGATTGCTTTTGGCTGAAATGAAATTTGAAGATGTACTCCAGGAGCACAGAGAGGTACCCCAACTTCTAATGGGCTGTAAGTTTTCAGGACCAGGCTTGAATTTGTGAACATCAGGTTCTCTGCATCAACTGTTTTGCTCTGTGAATTCAGTTTTGATAGCATTAGTCTTGGGTAATGCAGATGTGGTCCTCGATTCCAACACTGAGATTTGTATCGGATCACCTTGGTCAGATGGGCTGTCCAGAGGTGGTGCATAGCTTGTGGTCTGAAATGACCTGCATATTTCAAAGAGAAAATGGGTATGGCAGCTTTTGCAGAGGACTTGGTCTTGGTCGGGAGCATTTGTAATTTACTTTTGATGGGCTGAGTGTTCCGTTCTGTTAGTATATCTGTACAGATATTTTTATGGGAATGTAAATTGTGTTGTAAGGGTTTCCAGACCGTAGCATGGGTGATTAACATCTCGATAACACTAAATAAACATACCCTATTGTGGCATTTTCTGTCTGCTGTATGTAATAATTTACAATAACTGTTAGACGCCATGGAACATTTATCACAAGACATTTGCAACAAATCACCGAGTAAAACTGGAATTGTAGAAGAAAATGTAATTGGTTGCAGGAAAGAGATCTATCTTAGATACTTGAATGGCTGCCGTTGCTGCAGCATCTGCATGCCTTCCAAGCTATAACGTATTTATTTCAGTAAAACTCTTAGGAAAGAGAAGGATATACTCTTGTTCCAGTTTAAAGACAGGGAACTGGGGACACAGCTATTCAGAGTATGTTGGTGCTGCAAAATGCAGTTGCACGTATATTCTCTGAGCTTCCTCCAGTGTTGGCACTGACTAAGGTTCAGTTGCATGGAACTATTTGGGATAATTTACCATGCTGCTTCTAAGGTGGAAATCTGGCAAAAGCAGCCTCTGTAAGTGTGTCATCAATCTGAAATACTGCCAAAATTAAGGTAAAGGTGACTTGATCTAAAGTGAAGACCTGTTGCATTCTGTATTTATTGAACTCCCCTGTTGCATTCTGTATTTATTAAACTCCATTTCTCATATATAGAATTGCCTTTAATTTAGTTTGTGACTGAGGGATGCATATCAGCAATTCAGATGAAGGCTGGGGAAAAAGAAGTAGCAGGCTGGATGTTGCTTTGTTTTTAATGCTTTACACTGTGTAGAGTCCTGATGTGCACATTTCATTCAAATAGTTGCACACCAGAGAGAGAACATTTGGCCAGCATGGCCTAGAAAGTGAAAATATAATCCAGGCCTGGGTTGGGAAGACATCCATGTATGCCTAGCAAGAAGAAGCATTTCATAATCACAATTGCGTTATGCTTAGTGCCTAATTGAAGTCCGTGTTGTTCAGTACTGTATTCCAAATACCGTATGGAATCGTGTGCTTCACAGGCTCTTCGCTTTTTGCAACACTCTGAATATTTGTCTGACTGCAAGGGATCAAAGTACTGAGTTTTAGCAAGCTGGTGCTTACAGGGCAAGGCACCCAACTGAGCATGTCTATACTCTGTTAGTTGTGAACTGAAATGTAGTGGACTTAATCCGTTTCACCTAGTCTTGGAATTGCAAGATCAAGTTTATCAAGTCTTGCAATTGCAATGTCTTTGTAATTATATACACAGGGTTTGGGTGATGCATGTAACCTACTGTCTGCACTAACTTGATCTCTTATGATCTGGTGAACGTAACCAAATCTCTTAGAAGAAGACTGGGAGAGTGAAGGAACATGTGGTCTCCCAAGACATGTTTGCATTTGAAATAGTGTTCCTGAAAGTTGATTCTAAAATGAAAATGAGAATATGGGGAAGTATGGATGGATTTAACTGTGGACCAGATGTTGACTTGAAAAATGATAACAAAAAGCAAAGTACATATGTTTGTGTGAAATCTGGAGAAATGTTTTTCCTTCAGGGAAGGCATCCATATAGATCAGGTTGCTCAAGTAATGTGATGTGACAGTTGCTATGTCAACTAGTGTTCCCTTCCACACATTTAAATTATTGAATAGCACAGTAAATGTTCTATAAAAGTAGCTCCTTACAACACGTTTATGCATCTGCCTATTTTCCTCAAAGGTTTTTTTCAGGCTTTCCTGACCATTGCTCTGTGTCTTACATATCTGAACTATGTGCCAACCCTCCATGTAGCTCCCATTAAAGTCCATGTTTAGCCCATTATGTCCCCTTTGACTCAGCTCCCATTGCAGCTGCATGTTTCATGGATGTGTAACGGAGCAGTGGCTGCTTGCATTTGAAAGCAGAGTAAAGGGATTGAGGGAACAGATTGAATCCATCACAGAAAAAGTATGAAACTCCCATGCAAGTAAGTGCATAATATTTAATGAATTGAATCTGGTTCCATAAACAGGCATCTGCCCTTGCGTGCAATACTTTCTTCATTGTTAAACCAGTACACAAAGTGTAACACTTTTTGGCACATGCTTTAATAATTTATTTGAGCTATAAGTTAGTTAAGCAGAATTTCCAGCCTTAAAACCAGTGGGAGTTCGTAGAGGCTGAAGCAAAAAAGGAAACTAACCTGTGCTCGTCAGTGACATTTGTATAACCTGAGGCTGAACCATGTAAATGATGAATCCTGTTAAAGCCATTTCACTTCCTTGTGGGTGCAGTCATCTCTAATTCGTATATAGTTTTTAACTTTCTTGGGTTTGTCCCTAGTTGAGTAGCTTAGAAAGTCATAGACAGTGCACTCTTTTAGGACTTAAGAGGAGTGAATTCCATGCTGTCCTTTGCATGCAGTTCAAATAACATAATTCCTGTATTACATTTTATCTTTTTGTCAAAAAATGGGGATAATAGCTGCTCTTTTGAAGATAGCAAAGATGTTGGTGTTCTTGAGCAATCCTGGAATTGTGGCCATATGCTTTCTTTAGGTGGACATCACCATAATAAGAGTTCTTTTTGCTGGAATACTTGCTTCTTGATGTGTCATAATGATCGAATTCATGTTTTTATTCTAAAACTTAATCTAAGTCTTTAAAATCTATTCTGTATCTTTTGAAATGACCCTGGCTTAAAACTTTTCTTTCTGAACAGAGCTTGGAATCAATTTTTGTGACACTGTTGCAGATTCAGTCTTTCTCTTATACATCTAATGGCAGACGGTGAATTCTGCAGATGAATGTTTAGAGTAGGGTTTAAATACATGTTTCTGCATATGTGGAAAATTGAGGAAGTATGAGAAATGGGGTGCAAGTTTTGCATAGCACCTACATAAGGACTTGACTTATGTGTAGGCTGGTAATGCATTTCTGTTTCTGGGCTGTGTATCTTACTTGTATGTCCATATGTCTGTCCTTTGTTGATAGAAACTTCTCCATATGCGTTTGAACTTGTGTGAATATCTGTCCATGCAGAGATTTAGGAGCCTGTCCTCTGAAGGTTCAGATATATAGAAATTCAATCACATAGGCAGCTGGAAAGGTATTTGATAAAGTGGATGCAAAAACTTGTATTTGACTGTTTGTAGGTGCAAATAGGGGCATTATGCATGTGGACAGGGGGCAGCCTGAAGGAAGCTTCACAAATGTAACCTCTAGCTAGGTAGCTGTCTGTCCCGAATGCCACTCAGACTTACTGTGCTGCTGAACAGATATTATGCAGTATGTGCTTTATTCACATGGCACACAGGTTGTTACACCAAAGTCACATCAATTCCTGAGAAAACTTCCCTTCACCTGATGCCTTGTGCAGTACTGAAAATTGGATGTCAGGGGACACAGAAGTGAAATTGAAATACAACTGTTATTCTGCTGTCTCACAGCAGATCAAACTGGAGCTAGCTGAAGGGAGAAGTAGATCAGAGGCTGCTTGTGGAGAGGTTCAGAACCAACTTCGTATTTATTTGCAGCTAATGTGCTCCCTTGTCTCTTTCATTTTGTAGTTTTGGCAGTTTATTTGAACCAGTGTTGGTGGCCTGTTGAAGATGTAGTAAAGACAGCTGATCCTTCTAGAGATGGGCTCATTTCGGTAAGGATGCTATTTTAAACACTTGCCTTTACCCTGAAACTTCCCAGCTAGAACAAACACACATAATTATCTGTGGTCTCCTATAGCTCATGCTTTATACCTGTGGGGTCTGGGCTGTGTGGCTCACCAGGACACAAGGTAGTTCACATATCTCCCATTGCACAGTGACATGCAGGTTAACCGTCACTGAACAATTTTCTGCATGCAGTTTATGATTCAGCTGTGGGATTTATGTTGGTTTGGGTTTAGTTTACCCTCACTGCCTACTAAAGGGATAATCAGCTAAACCTAATTACTACCTTAGCAGTAACTCCTTGTTGGTGTTGCTTGACTGTCTGATGGAAGGTGTACTGCCCTTTGGAACAGTGTCTTATTTAGGTAGTTACGAACTTTTCTACCTTGGATGATGCTTATACTGTGTTCATTTAATTAAGTGGCTGTTATTTAGAGTTTTTGTGTCTGTAATTCTTTTTCTAAATAAATTATCTTAGTAAGGAACAACTACTTCTTTGTAATTTGGGAGACTTGAGTGGCCTGTAGTGCTTTCAATGAATCAGATGTGAGCTTTGTGTTGCCATGAGGCTATAAAGTCAGTTCTGTTTCACACCCAACCCTCTATGTCCAACTTTGGTCCTGAATTATTCTATTTCTTTAGCATTCCCTAATATCTGCCATGCATCAAATTGAATTATTCACTGAATTAAAGTGGCTTTTTGTGAGTAACGGAAGTGGAGGGATTTTGAGATACCAATCCTTGCAAGATAGAACTTGGAACAGAAACACAGGCCTTCAGGCTTTCAAGCATCTGCTGTATCAACAGAGAATACAAAAATATCTGAAAATAGAAAACTTGCCCCTTCTAGGTCATTGCCAAGGGGTAAGTTGTCATTACTTGTGGAAATTCACATTTTCGTTGTCAGCATTCATATAAGCTTGTTGGCACCACTCTTCACCATGATGAATTCCTTTATATTCTTCCACCTCCCTGTCCTGTTGGTGGTCTACTAAGAAGCATGACATGAAAACTAATTGTTCATGTTAATACTTGGATTATAAGCTGTCTGGGACAGATTGTATGTATGCTCTGTTTTGTCAAGTGTCCACCTCTGTAAGGTCCTGGGCCACTAAAATTCTTTGATACTGTGACAGGATAGCTAATTGGGAGAGGTAACCAGGTAACAGTACCTCTTGTCTTTATTTCTCTTTCGGATAGATTAGATTGCCTTGATTGTGCTTCCAAATCTGTGATGGGTTTGCTGTGACTGTAATCAAGATACTTCTTGCTGCTTTAGAATTCCTCTCTGTGACAACAGGAGATAATGCCAAGCTTTAGAAATCATTACTAGATTATTCTGAAACTTCTACATAGAGGGTGGACACTGGGGAAAATGTTTTTTATCATTCTGTTTGAAGCAATTAATGAGGTGTTTTCCCCAAATTAAGTGTTCATGTTTCCTGACCTCCTTCTTCCCAGTCCCTTTCAAATTTGAAGCCTTTTCTGAAATGCAAAATACGATGCTCTGCTTCATTTTCCTTTGGTCTGCTTTTGTTTGTTCTCAAAGGTCCAGACATTTGGAGAAAGGATTGTCCTCTTTGTTCTGAACTACATTATCTTTGGAATGCTGGAAGGGGGTTCAGCTAATGATGCATTCTTTCTACCTCACTCTGCCACTGAGTGTGCCAAGATACTCTGGAGAAATGGCGAGGCTGTTGCCTTTTACTCGGTCAAAATGAAAGGTAAGGTCATTTTAGAGGCACATTTCCATTGGTTCCTGATAGATAGAAATGTCAGCCTTTTGTTTATCTTTCAGTACAAGTAATCCTGGCTCTCCTACATATTTTCATATCAAATCTCTCTCAGAATGAATCTGGGGAACAAACCTTCCCAGAATTTGGAAGCCATCCATACTACTTTCATTTAAACATGATGGCTCCAAACTATATTCTCAGTTACACTGAGTGATCTGAGGTACTGGCTTATTCCAATAAAATATGCTTTAATGCAGCCAAGTAGAAGGTCATACATCTAGGAACAAAGAATGCAGGACCTACCCAGAGAGTGGAGGACTGCGTCCTGGAAAGAATGATGTCTGAAAAATGAAGTACAGTTCACAGTGGAAAACCAGTGTATCAGGAGTGGCTGGTGGTGGGGAGTGGGAGTATCCTTGGATGAATAAGGAGCAGTGTTTGGGTTGTGTAGCGGAAGGTGTATATGCACTACATCATTCCTAGAATGCTTTGTCTGCCTGTGGTACTCCCATAACCTTTAAACTCTCAGTTTAAAGGATGATGAGAAATTGATTTTCATTATTAGTTGGTTAACAGGCATAGAAAAGAAACACAATGTATTTCATTCCTTAGGGATAATTGTACCAGTATAAGCTTCAGTGAAGGTCTTTTATTAAATAGAGAGTTTGTATCAATGTCTAGAGTGGTAAAGGCTTCATTAGAGTAATTCTAATTGTGGTATGCAGTTAAGTACATACCCCTGTGTAGGAGCTGGTTAGCAGTTTGTGTTTAAGATGCATGGGTGTCACCTTGATACCAGCAGCTTAAGCACAGAGAAGTTTCTGTCTTTGGAGGTAAATGTATTCAGGTCAGCAGTCAGTAGCCGCCTACCCAAAAAGGGAGAATAAGAAGTACCTTGAGAGCTGTACAGGTATGGATTGCTTTTGATTCTAGAGGGCAGGGTGAAGGTGCCTTCTCTGAGAGTCTGAACAATAATGGCAGCCAGCAACAATAAGAAATGTTCTGCTTTTCTGCTGCCTTGGGGTGTGCAAAATCCTTATTATTCACACTGAGGTATAGATTGTGCGCCCCTGTGCTCGTGCAGTGCTACTCTGCTATCAGTGATGCATCAAGTCTCAGGTTATAATAAAGGAGTCTTCTCTAAGTTTGTGAATATACTGATGAACTGGTTTGTAATTGGCAAACACTTCAATTGCCATAGTACATTTTCCTTTAAGCCCATAAATATTTCTGAGCAAAGCTTTTGGAAAGTAACACTTGTACGGGCTGTAATGATTCATGCTTCAGTAAAATAAATTTGCACAGTAGTCTGTTATGGGTGGAGTATTAGCCAAGTTGAAACTGTTTCTGAGTAAGTTGAGAGTCACAGTTTGGTTTTAAACCAGGTCCACATAAAATACAAATTCTTCAGGTCCAGCTTTGTCAGCATCTGTCTTTTGTTGCCAGTGGTTTTTTTTCTTCTGGGCGGCTATATTTGTTAGTTTTTGGCCTGTGTCACAAATTACTGCAGTCTCTTGCCAAAGCCTTTTCGGGAAGCTTGAAACAGATTGGTTTTGCCCCTTTGTGCTATTTGCTGTATGCATTAAGAAAATAATTCCTCTTTCGGAAGTTCTGCGATTTCAGTTTCATACCAGCCATGCTCTGGCTGATCCTATTCTCTCTGCTTTCTAGAAGAGCCATGGATTTGTTAGAAACATACAAAACCAAAGAACACAACAGACTAAGATGATAAATATCTCCTTTCAGAAGCTGTGATTCACATGGTTGTTTCAGATACTGTTTTTTTCTTAATTTTCTTTTGTCTTAATCATAATGTAAGTTCTTTTGCCTTTTACTGTCCTGGTCAGAATGTTTAGTAGGGGCAGCTTTAAGTACAGGACTTTGTATGTTCATTGACCTCTGTTACAGCTTCTGGTCCTAGGAAGAAATCATTTTGCCTTGTGCCCACCATGTGATTCTGATTCCCTTTAGTCCCATGCTCTGCAATTACCTGGCTATTCTTTATAGTTTTATTTTCTTCACTATGTAATTTAGACTCTCATGCTGATGCTGTGCTCAACTGTATTTCTCATCTGTGAATTTTCCATTATCTATAGTATGACAAAGCCCATGCTTCAGTGGAGCCAAATAAGCCAGAACAGATCTGTGGAGCATGGCTGTTTCAAACATCAGTCATCTCAATGAATCACTGAAATGGTGACCAAGGAGGAGAGAGTCTGTTCTATCTTTGCTATGGATTTAGTGTGCCATTATGCAAACTACATTTTCCATGGACTTCAGTGATTCCAATTAACTATCTTGGCAATATTGTAAAGCCATTTCCATTTGCCAGTTCCTAGGGGGCCTGTACAAAGTGAACTTGGTAGTTTTGGTCCAGTTCCACACATCCATCCGTCTTATGAAAATCCTTCACTGGATCTCTTTTGATAGTCTGGCTAAAGAGGGACAGATGGTCTTGAGCACCCTCCTTGCTCCAATTCGGAGTAACTGCAAGTCAAGGTTTTGAGACAATTTGGCAGCTACTGACACTGGCCATCCTGCACCTGTTGGGTAGATAAACAGAAGTCTCGTTCTTCAAGGCTATCACTTTCTGTGAGCATTAGACACCTTTATTAAAACAAAATTTATTCATGACTACACAGATCATCAACCTGGCCTCTCTGGTATGTGCCTATTCCTCTCCAATGTCAGGCATGCAGCATTTACTACTGGGCATACTAAAGATTGATGAGACGTACTAAGCCACTAATGAGGCTGATAAGTCACTTCGTCACGTGCCAAGATAAATGTCTCCAATTTTATCTATGTCAGCGGCTTCCACATTAGGCAGCTGAGGAGTGAGACCTCACTGAATGCAGCTAAAGGTACAACAGGAAATGACAGTTCCCTGTCCCTTTCTTTGCAGAGTGCAACCTGAAAATGAAATATTTTTGCAGAAAGCCTTCATATAGGCACTTTGGGCTTGAGGTCTGGTTTATAGTCTTTTAAGTATTTCTTTCAGATTCTCTTCTTGATATGCTCTACATCTGTGTGAGAACCCAACAGAATGCGTCTTGTGTGGTGGTGCAGGGTTAATGACCGTGGTTACTGACACTATTTTTTGTGCAATGAGACAACGTATTTCCCTGAAAGTTTTTCTTTTTTATTTACTGAGGACTGGTAGTTACTGGAAATGGACTTTTGCCACCTTTAGATAAATGTCAGGAGAATGTGTAAGATTCACATTCCAAATAAATCACTAAGGTTAGAGGATGCTGTGAGCCAGGAGTGGCTTAGTCCTCTTAAGAATAAACCAGAAATCCCCCCCCACTTTTTGATATATATTTTTTTCTCCCTACTGTTATCTATTACTGTTTCTATAACACGTAGGAGCTGCCCAGTTGCAGACCAAGCTGTCAGTAGAACAAAGAGCAGTTGGACTGTCAAAGCTTGTCCCTTCTGAGTCTCACTGTGTCTCTTTTGTCAAACCTTAGTAGTAAAAGTGTAGAGAAAGATGGTGTTCTCTGTTATGTGAATCAAGCCAGTTTAACAAAACGGTCCGGTGAGAAGGCTGTAAAACATGCACTTGAATCTGGGCTAAATGGGCTGTTGGCTTCTCATTCATTCTTTAGGATGCTTCACAAATCACAGCTTGGGAACACTTGACTGCAAAACTCTAAGCTGATATCAAGTAAGCAGCAAAGCAGCCCTGGCCCAGGCGCTGTTTTTACCTGTCCCAGAGCCACAGAGATGGTCTTTGGAAGTGGCTACCAAAGCTAAAATCCATTTCACACCTTTCTTCGTGCAAGCCTTCACAAATTTCTTGTAATACTTTGGCGGCCCAGGTTGTATTCTCTAGAAATAGAGCCCCAAAAGATAATAGGATTTTATTTTTCACTGATTACATATGTTTCTTTTAGAATTAAAAATTCACTCAGAATTGAAGCTAACCTGACAGACAATTAGCTGAAATCTTGTTGCATAATTGCTTTTGTCTCCCTCTGTTTTCTAGCAATAATATTTTTAATGTGCATTTCTGAAGCAGACTGAAGGTTCTGGCTGTAATAAAAATTAAATGACTACATACCAGTCAAGACGTGAATTAATTTAGTTTTATTGAAGCCAGAACCTTTGTTCCTCTTCTCACATACAAACTCACACAATGGGTTGACCTTGGGTTCTATTCAGCAGAAATATTCCCCACCCTTTGCACAAGCATTAAGCCTGCTTCAGGCCTGTCCAAACATGCGTGTGCCAAGCCAGCTTGTTCAGCAGGGAAATAGTCAGTATGCACAACCTTGTTTTGTTTGGTTTCTGTTGGATGTGGGGACTGGATTGTTGTTTTTTTTTTTCTGGTTTGTGGCTCTTTGGGAATGCTAATGGCTGTCTGCTTTCCTGCCCTTGTAATATCTGTTTACCGTTTTGCTGGCTCATAAGTTGGTCATTTGGCACTCGTGACCTAACCAAACAGATCAAAGGCTTTCAAAGGGCAGACTCTATGAATACTTCCATCTCCATCTCAGAGCCCTTATTTTCCCTGTCTCCTCCTTACCTCAACACTCAGCCTTTTGGTGTGTTTCAACAGTGAAACAAACATCTGAACCAAAAGTGTGAGATCCTAGTGGTCACCTCTGTGCCACCATTAGCTTACAGTAACCCCTGAGCAACTGGATGGGAACTAGAGACAAAGTGGCCTTTGTTGCAGAGGTTGGTTGGTTTGTTTATTTTATTTCAACTGGCTGTGGGCTATGACTCTTGCAATGTGTTTCCCAAGAACAAGGTGAAGAATGGCTTCATGGCTCCTTTATTCACAGTGCCTTTAGACATTACAAGTTTTTGTTGTCTTCTCAACACAGATTTAGGAGCGGGGACATAAATCACTCAGCTCCTGGGATTGCTGCACAGCAGTCTCACCACGATTTATAGGAGAGAGACTCTATGAGATAATAATAAACTTATAAGGACACTTGGCAAATGCAGAAAGTCTTAAAGCTCTTCAGTTCATGAGGAAAAGTTTGTCCCTTTCTTAGAATATGTGGTGCAACATTGCTGGAATCCAGCATCTCTGTTGGGCTGGCAGATAACAATGGGACTGGGGATACACTCAGTTTTTTGGCTGATGAAAAGAGGGTAACTACCCATCATGTGTTACAAATATTGAAAAGTTATAAACACCACCACCATAAAAACCATCCAACAATGTGCTTGAACATGTGTTTGAAGTTAAGCACGCACTTTGATTAAGCAGGGATGGACCAAGCCTGGATGTGAATGGATTGGTTATAGAGCGATACGCTCTTGTTGTGTGGCTGGGTATGTGTGGTGTGGATTCTTCACAGCCTTGTTAAATCAGTGTCTAGAGTTAAATATAGTCATATATGGCCTTGCTGAATTAGAATCCTAGAAAAGAGAGTAAATCAAAGTCAGGCCTGGTGACTGTCAGCAAAAATTACCAAACACCAACTCAAGGAACAGAAGTGGACCTCAGTTTAAGATAGCTAAGGTGATACAATAAAGAAAAAAGGAATATGTTGAAAGTCTTATACTGGAAATTAGGAACAGCCATTTGGTGGGGTATCTGAAACAGGTCTTAGTGAAGTGATGAAAGTTTTGTGTCTCATGACACTGAAAACTAGACTGAGTAAGTAGTGTGCTAGTAGGTGGTAAGAAGGAAAATCAAGGAAGTCTTGATGAGATTTAAGCAACAAAGTAAGAAAATGTAATCTATTTCTGTTATAAAGGCAGCGATATCCATTTCTATTTCAGCTGCCATGTACCCAGATACAAGCAGCATAAAGATTTGATAATATTTTCTGAAAATGAAAATGAAATCACTGAGACATTTCAGTGGTGACCTTATCCTATGTGTAGGTAGCTGGTGAACTGATGTTGGTTATTGATTTCAGGGTTGAATGCTTATGCTGTCAAGAACTTTGAGATTGTGTTTTTATGGTATTCTGCACTGTGGATTGCTAATGTACCTCCTGCAATAGGACCCAAAGTTGTTTAGTGTGAACATTGAAAGTCTGGACTTTGAATGTCTGTTCTTAATCAACTTTCTCTTGACTCCAGTTTGAGTTTACCATAAGCGATTGCAAAATAAATCCCTTGGTTCTCATTCTTTATTTTTTTTTTGACAGTTTTACTGAGAACTGAATTTTTGATAGCTTGGAGGCTTATACTTGTTTGTCCACAAGGAGAGCATTATGTCGTGTTCCTGTGATTTCAAGTGACTGACTTGATGTGTTTATTAACAAGAGCCATCCTGGAGTGAAAACCCTGGTTTACCACTGATAGCAGAAGTTCAGGCGATGGACTAGAAGCACGTATATGTGTGATAAATTACCATTCAGTAGAAACAGAGTGACTTACAAAAGAGCACTTGCAGCACTTCCTAAAAATGCATCACTCAATGGTTTATGGGTTTATACCCAAATGCCTTAATTAATGTCCATACTCATCGACGTACAGAGGTGTGACTTTTGTGTGCTGAAGTGGAAGGTTGAAACTATGAGGGTGCTGAGGCGCTGGCACAGGGTGCCCAGAGAAGCTGTGGCTGCCCCATCCCTGGCAGTGTTCAAGGCCAGGTCGGACGGGACTTGGAGCAACCTGGTCAAGTGGAAGGTGTCCCTGACTGTGACAGGGGGTTAGAACTGGATGAGCTTTAAGGTCCCTTCCAACCCACACCAGTCTGGGATTCTGAGGTGCTGCTGTGAATTCAGCCATTGCTTGGATTCTACTTGTTGTTTTCTCAGTCATGGTTCTTCCTCTTTGGGAAGTCATTTGTCTCCCTGTTATGTGCTGGGTTGTTGGGACTGGCAGACTTCTGAAGGAGGCAAGCAATGGACTTCCCTTCCTGTGGCCTGGAGTCGCTATGAGCATGAGCAGTTAGGGATCTGTTTCAGGTGGAGCAATCCCAACAGTTTTTGTGTGGTTCTTTAACCAACAAAGGTCTGAAGATGATTCCCAGGTATGTGTTGACCCATAACTGAAAGAGAGAAATATTCTTTTATACAGTTGTGTACATAATTCAGTGAACTAGGAGATTAAAGACTGAATATGCAGTAAAGAGGTAAACTAGTAAAAGTCAGAAAGGAGGTGTAAATGATGGGGCCAGTCAAGTTTCATACTTAAAGACTGTTACTGGGAAGGCACAACAGCAGTGTATGCAGAGGCCAGGAGAGTCTTTCTTCTCTCCCTGCAGTCATTATGAAATTGGTAATTTAAACAGTATTGGCAGTTTTCTCTGGAAGCCTTTCCCACTGCCCAGCTGCATCAGGCAGTATGGACCTTCTGAGCATTCAGGTCATACTGCATTGTGTGGTTCAGCATATCTTATAAAAGAGTTTGTGGGATGATTTACTGGAATAGCCAAACGCTAGAGGAAAATACTGAGATTGCATTCAGAATGTTTAAGCCTCTCTGGCTATAGCCCAGTTCTTTTCAGCAAACTTCCCTGTGTACCTAGGTGGCCTGGTTATGAAGAACTGGAGTCTGGAAAATACTGTGCTAAGACCTGTCAGCAACATGTTAAGCAGCTTGATGGCACAGATCTTCCCCCTGGAAAGTGTTCTGCTGCCTATGCAAATGCACTTTAGGTGGGGGTCACCCTCATAGCCTGTGGAAAGGTATCAGGGCAGCATTTGTGGACAGAATCACACAGCAGTTAGTGCAGAAATAACAATTCTGTTTTCAAATGCATGTATTTTTTACTGTCTGCTTTCAGGGAGCCTGTGTGATGGTACAACCAGTCAGTGTTACTTGCTGCCAGTTTTGGATACTATATTTGTCCGGAGAAAGTACAGAAGAAGTGGCCTAGGGATGAAAATGCTGGATGATTTCTGTCAGTCTTTCGTGGCTGAGGATGCCTTGGGGATCAGCTGCCCTATTTCTGCTGCCATGTATCAAGGTAAATCATTTGATGTGGAAACGTTAGGTAAGGGTCATGTATAATGTATACATTTCAATATGGTCTTGGTAGGATGTTCTGAACTGTGTAAGAGTTCAGTGCACTTGTCTGAACTGCACTGTTGTTTGCATGCAACTGGCCACTTTTCTTGAAGCATCTGAAATTTCCTGCAGAAAGGTAGGCCAAAATTTCTGTAAGATATTAAGAAGCATAAAACTCATTCTGCCTTTTTGACGTTGTGCGTTCTTATCTCTTAGGGAAAGATGTCATTGTCCTGGACAGTGACTTACCCGTTTTATTTTACACCAGAGGGAAAAAAAATTCTAAGATGTTGCCAAGTCGGCATTATTCTCATAATGCTCTTGTAGATACTGCATTTGTAAGAAATCAGATTTAATAAGTCAAATGTCTAGGCTCTACTCATTCATCCAGTTGCTTCAGTACTTGCTTCTTATCGACTGTCTTTGAATGTTTGGCACTTCTATAAGATCACTAAGAAATTATATATGTTCTCTGTGGTCACGTTGAAGTTCTGGATTTGCTAGTAAAATGTACAGAAAATACCTGTGCTCACATTATTTTAAATCTGTTTTATTTAGGAAAGCATTTCTCCCTGAAGTTGCTCTCTCTATGGTATACAGCCTTTACAATAATTTTGGGGAGATGCTTCTGTTGACTTAGCAATTTATGGCCATTTCCTAATAAGTATCAACACAATTTTGACTGTATCGGTTCTTTTTCTTGGTCAGTATGTGCCAATAAATGTATACAAATGTACCCCAATGTGTACAGATGGACCCCAAGAGCTCCTAAGTTACTGCTACAAAATTCAGGAAGAAATAGTGTTTACAACATGGTTTCTCTTCTCCCAGCAATATCCATTTTCCTATGTCAAGCACCAATGGTTGACACTATGGATGTGAAAGCTGTGTTGTTTATGTGTTAACACTAGCGATATATATTGCAAGACTATGCTTTCATCTCAAGTTCAGAGCTAACAGTGAATAAATTTTACTTGCATCATGTTCTAATTAGGTTTTCTGGATCCTACTTTTATAAAAATACTAATACTGTAACTTAAATTTTGAGTCTATTAAAGCCACTGCCTGGTTTTAATTTCATTGGAACCACAGTCTCATACTTTGACAAAAGAATGCACTGTTTTACTCTAAATCTGTGCAAAATGTGCACTGTTTTCACAAGGATGTTATTTAATGTGCTATAGAGGCCTAAAAAGAAGTAAAAAGCCACTTAGCAGATATCTCTATTTTGGCATATATGTTACTTTCAGTAGCTTTTACTGAAATGATTAATTTAGTTTGGATATCCTGGGATGCAATTAATGCCAGGCGTCTGCTCATTACTTAAGGCAAATGTTTACTTACCAGAATTAGCCTTTTTGTTTTGACATCCCATAGTTAAACTCAGTGAATGTTGAAGATGAACTACCAGTCTGTAGGATGATGAACTACAATGGACAGAGGAGAGCATGAAAAAAATTCAGTTGTTCGCAGATTGCTGTCTTAGTGCAGTAGGTGGAACTCATAGAATGGTGGTTAAAGAAAGTAAAAAAATACCCTTAAAATTCTTTGAACTGTGTGTCCTACGACACATGTTTCCTCTTGGCTCTGCAGGCATCCTAAGGAAACCTGTAAATAAGACAGATTTCAGTTGGATATCATGAGCAAACCAAAATTTGATTGTTTATCCAGTTTACGCTGATGTCTAGTGTGTACTGTCACTGATGGGGATCTGCGGGAATATGGTTTCTAAGGGCAGTTGTGCATCTGACACAGGTATCACCATTATTCTTCTGCTAGTTCTTTTTATTTCCTGTTCTCCACACCTGAAGAAGTAAACAGGCCCCAGCAATGGAGTGTAAGGTAGCAGTAGTAAAATGGAGGGGAGTATTGGCCCAAGAACAAGCTGCTAAAAAGTTGTGTTTATAAATAGAAATTAGAGTAGCATTCTTAATGGTTAGAGCTGGAAGATACTGAAACACCTTTCATTTCAGAGTAGTGAGGGTGAAAAAACCCACACTGCTGTTAGTCTGAAACCTGCCAAGTGTCTGGAGATAGTTCTGTGATGCAGTGCCAGAAGAAGGTGGATCAGGAAGTCATTTCAAGTCCTGTATTTCTGTGCTCACAAGGAATTAATCTAGACAGAAGCAGATGGACAAGATTCACTTGTGCCTGTTTAGGTGATTCCACATAGACTCTGCCTCAGAGCCCCAGCTAAAAGAAAAGAAAGGAAGATGAGAAGAAGAAAAGATTTCCAAAGGAGCTAATAAACGTAGGTCTGAGAGGTTTCTGGGATAGAACACATTCTTTTATCCACTGTACTTTTCACTCATTCATGCTTTTACCCCTTGCTTTCTCCTGTTCAGTTTGCCAGAAATTCTTGCAGACTTATCCTGAGGAGCAGAAGCGACTGTGGGAGGTGGAAGCACCAGGAGATTGGAGCCAGCGAGTGAATATCTGGTTAAAAATTCAGATGGAGTCATCCTCTTCAGGAAGTGAGTTAAAATAAACAGTGTGAACTTGGCCATGTTAGTTATATAAAGATAAGAAATAAATCAAGGGCTGGATAGTGAAAATAAATAGGTGCTTTCTCTGTTGTTTGTGCACAGAGAAACTACTGAGTGTGCAGTCCTGTTCCCTGGTCTTTTCCCAGTAAACAGGACAATTCTTAGAACTTATGAGGTAATGAAATTGAACTACAGAACATCTGAGAGATACTGAACAAAGCACAGTCTTGGCATAAAGTGGTTGTAACTCCCATTGCAGTGCACTTACAGCAAGAGTAGAAGTTAGCCCAAAAAATTCCTGTTGCACAACACAATGTCTGGGTTATAGAAAGGGGTTTGTTTCTCTGAAATTACTACAGAAAAGAAATTTGTATGGCCAATGGGCAGTGTGTTTAATTACCTTCAATTTGCTGCCAATGCCACTCTTGGATGGAAACACAAACATTTTCATTATGGCTTTTGAAAGACTCAAAGTACTGTCCTACAGGGTAAATCTGTCTTGCTGGGAGCATTTTCTGTCTACTTCACAAAAGATAGTGATAGAGTAGGAAAACCTTTGGCAGTTCATATGGGGATCCTATTGATGTAATCTGTTCAGCTGGCTTGGGGATCCAGACAGGCCCCTCTGCTGTATGCACACAAGCTGTGATAAGCATTAGGTTGCAAAAGAAGAGCACATATTGTCTCTTTCTGGAAGTGCAGTGAGGAGAGCTACAGAGCAAATTGCTCCCATGCCTTCCCACATCTATCCTGCTTTGTATTGGCTTGGGGACCTTCAGTTGAGACATTGCTTTTCATCTTGTCTGCAGCATCCCACAGGAGAGTTAAGTCAGAATTTAGCCCTAGGCTGGGTTCCTCTGAAGCCATTATATTTATGTTCTTCATGCTTTAAACCAACAAAAACTGGTGCTGCTCTTCCCTTTAATCCATCTTGCTAAGTTCAGTTTATTGATGGCATTTGAAGAGTACTGTGATCAGATCAGCAAACAAAGTGGATGGTGCAGGAGACTGTGCTTCTTTTTTGTTGGTTTTTTTTTGCCATCTACAAAAACAAACTAAGAGAAATGACCCAAAACATGAGGAAATACAATTCCACCAGAGTAGCTATCAGTAAAAAATACACAAGAGGCCTGGGAACTGCCTGGGACAGTTCTGCACATAAATGAGATATCTCTTATCTCATGTACGCGCAGAAAAAGGAAGGAAAGTATAAACTAGAAATGAGGGGTGTTGTATGTGTATTTATATGGGTTGTGACTCATAATGTGGTCTTTATAGTGAAAGGGAGCAGAAACAAGTGAATTTGGCACTAAAATATATGAAAAAAATCTATTATTTAAATTATATTCTCCTGTCTGGTGCACAGCTGACTGCGCATCTCTCTTCTTTACACTGAATATGCTGGACAGGCTTTATTTCATCCATCTTCATTGGAAAATCAACCCACTAGACAAAAAATACTTTAAACAGTGCTTAATATATTTATTATATCTGTTTCGCATATGGAATCTACTGTTGTGCTTCTTATGTTTGTATTTTTGCAGTACTGTGCATACTGTGCACCCAGGGAAGTTCTGAGGGAGGGTACAGGACAGATAAAGCCTCCTAAAAGCAGGGGAGGTTTTCCCTGGTTTTGCTTTGTCCTAAAAGCAGCATTACTCCTGCATAGCTCTGTCTGATAGCTGGTGAGGAAATTACAAAAGAATTTTCCACAGCTCCTTGCTATCTGTTAATAGTAGATAAAGCAGGAGCATTTTCTGGGTGCAGGAATCCTTTATAATCTGACCTAGTGTGCTGCTTACCATACACATAAAGAGAAGCTTGTGAAGTCAGGTTGGATGGGGCTCTGAGCAACTTGATCTAGTTGAAGACATCCCTGCTCATTGCAGGGGGGTTGGATGAGATGACTTTAAAAGGTCCTTTCAACCCAAACTATTCAGTGATTCTATGATTCTATCTTTAGGGGGTCACTTGGGAATAGAGTGCTTCACAGTGACTTGCTCTGTTATGTAGAAAGCAAAACACAGTGTAATTCAATATTGTCAACTCCAGCCTGGATCTATGGCAACAACCATGAAAATAGACAAGTCTTGTTCTGCTCTGATTTCTTACATTCCCATTGCCATGTGCCATGCATTTTGTTTGGAACAAAATTATTGAGAAGGAAAACTGGAAATTCTCATTTCCCCCTCTCCCCAGTGCTCAGGATGGAGCACCATTAATGCTGTTGTAAGTATTCTGCAATCAGAGAGATTCCAAAAGAGGTTTCTATAACCCCGAGGTCAGTGTTAAATTTTGCAAGGTTATGTGTCTGCATCTAGTGGCAATGCAGCTGAACTGCAGCACACTGATTACCTGCAGCTGATACCTCAGTTTGGATGTGCGCAGATTCGTAGACAGATAAATAAACACATGTTTCTGTCTGCATGCATATATATACCTATAAAAATAAAGCTGTTTAGTATGTTGTCACACACAGATGCAATTGTTCCTTCTGAGTTAATTCTTATTGTTTGAAAAATGGGGAGATTTATTTACAGCAAATAGTAACAGGCACATAGTGACAGTTGTCTCCTGGGGCTGATTGGAGGAACAGAAATCATTTAACATGATTTGGGTCTAGCTGCTGAATCTAACAGGCAGTGAAAAGTAATTCAGTAATATACATAAAGCATATAAATGTGAAGGAATGCATAAAATGAGCAGACTGAGCAGGAATGAAAATCAATTTCAAGTGATTGCTTATAATCCTGTGTCAATTGGTCAGACTATCTGCACTTTCTGAGAGGCAGGAAGGGATATGGGGGATGTGTGTTTTCTGGATGTAAGAGATGAGTGGATTATCTATTTAGTAGAACTTTCATGCTAAGAAAGACCCAAGGACATTTGTTTCTAGCATAGTTATTCCCCTTAGTCTTTTGTGCTGGTGTCACTGGGCACCCTGCTCTGGTTAATTAACCAAAGCAAGGCAAGAGGGATTGCAGGTAGCATGCAGGTGGCCTGTTCTGGTGTGTTCTTTTAAGTGAGAATTGGCATGGAAGTCTGCTTTTCTTTTCCTTTTTAACCTCTTTCTGGGGCAAAACTGTTCACCTCATTTCTCCAGAGGCTGAAGTGGGCTCTTGTATGGAGAATGCTCAAACTCATAAACCCAGACAAGCAGATGTGGACCAGATGAATAATATGCAGTGATTAATTTGTTACTTTATGATCTATTTTTTCATTGGTGGCCTTTTCATTTTTAATGAAATAGTGAGGTTTAAATATGAAAGACCATCATAGGCAACTATAGGTGTTTCTTTTTCCTACTGACTCATAGCTTTATGTAGGCAATCATAGCTGTATGATGCATACATGTGTAATTGATTCATGTAACTAATTTGGATAACTATAGTAGTTTGAGAGGCTAAAGACTACAGGGTAGTTTTCACTAAATGTTTTAATTTGATCCTTACTGAGGTAAGGGAACTGTAACCAAGCTGGCATACAGCATATTCCAAGGTTTGTGTGTGCAATGGCTTTTGGAATTGAATTGTGGCTTTTCCTGTGTCTATACAGGGGCTTTAGTGTGCCACCTTTGGAATGAATAAGCCAAATTCTTTAAGGTCCTTATTATTTTATTCCACTACTGAGCTGCAGATCTGACTGTGCTTAGCTTTATGCAGGATGGAAGCCTAAACCAGGCTGAAAGGTTTGAATAAAGCCTTAAACCTAGTTAGGGGTTTATGTATCCAAGAAAACAAATCACAGTAATGAAGCTTTTTCAAGTAATAAAGAAAAAGGAGAGATGAGTGGAAGCAAAACAAAGAGCTGTAGGGGTTGTTTCCCTAGCACATTTTGGTTGCCACACAATTAAATCAGTTTGTTTTCTTGAGACATGGGTTTCCTGGGGGAGCTATGACAGCAATGGCCCCTGTGGTGCACACTCTTGCATTATGTGCTGTGGTCATGGCTTCAGAGCCCACCCAGCCTGATCAAGGCTTCTGTGTACTCCCAGTTTTCTTTATGCTGACACTTCTGGGAAGTCAGGCAGAGCAGCAGGAATGAATCTGTTCTATACAAACAATGCAATTGCCTTCCATTTACATGTTGGTCTTGATTGACAGAAGCATTTCTTATTAGGATTAAGTTGCTGTTTATGTTTTTGGAGTGTAATTTAGTGTTCCCTGTGTCTTGGTTCTAATTTCAGGGCATTGAATACATTCCTGGTGTTGGGAAAGTGGCAGGAAATGCCACAGAGAAAAAGATAATGCAGCAGCATCAGCAGCAGGGACTCTGAACTCACACAATCCTGAACAAGAGGACTTAGAACAAGGTGCAGGCAATATCCAGCAATGAAAAGGATTCTGAAAACAGAGCAGGCCTTGGGGGCTTATTTGGAGATAAGGCCACCAAATAATTCAGAGTTATACCATAACTGCCCTTTTAAAAATCATCAAAATCTCAGTATGGTCTTAAACATTGTAATTGGCTGTTCACAATGTGTAACACTGGAGAGATTTCTTCAGGTAAGACACGTGTTTTTTGCACGACACATTCTCCATCTTGTGTTTTGTTTTAAATAAAGCTTTTGTTTGCTAATTGTCCTTTGCTTTTTCTTCTCAACAAGTCAGTAAGTAGTAGTTGAGCTTTGCTGTTTCCCGGCTCTGAAAAGATTCCATTGGATTGCACGAGATGTCGAAAAGGGAATAATTGGAGGGCTTGTAGATACTGATGTAAGAAGATATTTCTATGGAAACCACATCCTGCATTATGGAAGAGAGATACCACAACACACATTGGTATCAGAATGACAGCTGTAACCTTCCTTTCAAAGCAAACAGTTGATCTTGAATTGCTTTCATTTGAGCTTTTCTAGCAGAAATATCTGCCTCCAGCCCTGTGGTGGACAGGGTAGTACAGGAGAAATTTGGTATAGAGAAGAGTGAGCAAGCTGCAGGCTTTAAACTTCCTTTAAATTCAGACACTGTGATCATGTTATGTGTAAGTTCAGGATGTAGAGGAGCTTTGTGTAGATTACATACTGCATGTTTTATTTCCTGTAGTCTGTCCTAATGTTTAGTTAATTTCATTAACTTGGAAGCATAACATTTTACTAGATTCTTCATGGGAACTCTCTAAAGCTGGACCATTGTATTAATGATTACAGGTGAAAGAAACTCATAAGGTTTGGATCAGGTGCAGTGGTAGAGAAGGTTTTGCAGAGGTAGGCTCAGTGATGAACAGCAGTAGGCTTTTGATGAACCTGAATAGATCCAGCAGCCTTAATTCTTAAGTGGGTGCCTTAAAACAAGAAGTAGCTATTTCTTTCAGAAACTTAAGCAGCATTTCCAGGGAAACAGTTCTTGTAGGCAGGCATTGTGGGTACACTGTAGGGATGTATATTTCCCCCTCATACAGCATAATTGCTCACACATAGCCCTGTCACCCTGTTTTTGTTTGATGTCAAGATTTAATATAGCAATTCTTCATGTATCCAAGTAACTCCTCCCCTGTTGAGCTGCTCAGTAAACCATAAGCCTGAGACAAATCGAAATCAGACCTTTCTAGGCATCTCTTTAAAAAAAAAAAAGCTATAATTGGAAGTTACAAGTTTTTGCCAAGAGAATTAAAACACTGAATTGTGTGCCAGCCTTAATCATGTTGCTATGGTTCTCTTGTCTCAAAGAGAATGCATTTAGCACTAACTTTATAATCAGTTGATCTTCAAGTTGTTGATTTATCAAGTCTCAAAGGGTGTGCTATAAAGACTGATGGAAACTGATTGTCCTCGTGTGTAGCAGCCTATATTGTTACTTACTGTATGGCTTTAAAAATACGTAGTTTTTATGAAGAATTGCTATAGCAGTTACTCCTAAATATGATGGAAAATGATTATATCTCTCCTCATGAAAGCTGATTTGGAGTTGCAGTAACCTGGCAAACTTACCTCATGTCTAGTTTGCACAGGCTTGCTCCATATTGTTTCAGGAATGCTGTCTTACAGAGCAATTATCTGAGTATTGATTTTTGTTTCTTATTTATTTTTTGGGTAATATTAGTGCTTTAAGGTGTCTGATTAATTCAGAAGTTTGGACCTGCAACTTGTTCTTGGCAGTATGAAATGCTTCTTGGTGAGATGACAAGAATCCTAAGAGGGTCTGAAGCAGAAATAGATCTCGTGTCTTCACTGTCTTAATAGAACATGCTAGAAAAAAACCCTAAAACAACAGCACAAACATCTTTTCCTCACAGTGGAAAGTCTTTTAAATAAATCTGCATTTACTCAAGGATGGGGTGGTTTGAGACTGCTGGAAAAGTTGGCAAAGGCTTGAAAAAGCATTCCAATTTTTGGTGTTTCTTTCAAAACCTTGGATTTAATCTCCTTCTGATCTACACTCTGGTGGTGGTGGCTTGACACGATGGGATTTTCTGTTTCGGAGGCCTAGAGGTAAGTGTGTGTGAGAGATATGGCAGACGTACTGAAAGGAAATGTGTACCTATTGTTCTTACAAGCACTTAAGTCTGGTCTACAAGTTATATGTTAGACATCAACATCAGTGTTAGCAGGGGCCTGGGTGTGTGCGTGCCAACTAAATAAAGTATTTGAATCACTCTCAAGACAAGTAAACATATGGATTTTAAGGCTAAGCAATTTCATTACGTTAATCTGTCATGATGTTTCGCATAATGTAAGCCAGACAATTTTATGCATGATTGCTGGATCAAAAAATCATTGGTTTTGGTTGAAACAACCCATTTTTTAGAAAGCTTGTTTTGATTTGAAAGTTCTGATTTTTCCGATGCTGGGCAGTGGGAATTCTGCCATGCTCACTGGCAAGTTGTTCTGAAGTTTAGTGTTTACAGGTGCACCCAATTTTTTTAGTCCTAATTAATTTTAGTTTAGTCTCCTATGATGGACTTTGCTTTTCTGTTTAATACTGAGCTACGGTTCTGGTGTTACCACAATTCTTTCAGTGTGTGGATGGATACTTTGTGCTCCATTACGACATCAGTGAACAGTGCTGGTTTTTTGGATCTCTCTCTGTGAGTCAGACTTTCCTCACCTTGATTCATCCTTCTTGTCCTTTCAGAGTCATTTTCCATTTTTCCTATTCCTCTTAGAAGCCTGAACATCATCAGAGACCCAGTTGCAGCTACAACCCCACTGTTTTGGGTCAGCATTTCCGGGCTGCTGTGACCTGTGGTTGTAAATCGTCACGGATTCTTTCATGCTTGTGGGTGTCTTTATGGTGAACATGCTCTTTAAAACGTATCTATTTTAATGTGTTGTCTTCAGTGGCCGCAGTGGCTGCAGCATACTGCTGAAACTGTAGTCGATCCAGCGTTATCTTTATTATTACCACGAGATGGCACCATTACATAGCGTAACATTGTCGTCATCTCGGATGCTGGAGACGTTGACAGAGATTTAAATACATCACTCCTTGGCTTCATTTCCTCAGAGAAAGGAGGGTGAGGGTGTGGTAAAGTTTGTCTCATGTCTACCATTCAGTCTCATTGTGTCAGTGGAGTTTGTCTCGAGTGGGCCCTGGGTTGACTTTTTCAAGCATTTATGAAACCAAAGTGAAGTTGTAAGAGTAGTGCGATATGCAAACTGCGCCCGGATTGTGCCCCTTTGTATGCTTGTTTCATCAGGAAGCCTAGGTAGGACTTTTCCATGTTATATTTGATGGTTTTCCAGCATGAGATAAATCTGTCTCGGTTGTTCAACAGATAACTTGAGCATCTAATTTTCTGTTTCTATCCCTTCTCTCTCTTACGTACACTGCATCAAAGTACTACTGAGCACTTTCTTTTGACGTTTGTCATGTAGTACAGAAAAGGAAGGTGGTTGGTATTTGTCCTAAAGGCAAAATTGGCTTGGGTCAATATCCTTCCCTCCTATCTCTGTGATGGCATTAATGTATTAGGAGATCTGCCTGGACACTTCTGGACTGCTCTTGAAGGGTCTGCTAGAAGTCACCTAAAGAAACTTCTGATGTCTTCTTTCTGCTATGGTTTTTGTGTGGAATGTTTAGAAATACAAGTTAAACACTCTTAATAACTACTTTTCACTTGTATTAGTTGATTATGAGAAATGAGCCATCCAGAAAGCTGCCTTATAAGTAGGTGCCCAAGTAGAAAAAACCCAGCTAACTTGTCTGAACTCATTAGTGTGAAAAACAGACTCACTTGGCACCTTTGCATTGATGGTGTCCAAACAAAGGCCTGGTGACATCCTTAGAGCTGAGTGCCTGGCTGACGTAATTGGGATTGATTCTGTCTGAATGACCCATGTTCCTAAAGGAAGCCTTGGCAGGTCTATAAAACACAGCAGTTGATTTGGAGTCACTTAGGGGTGTTTGAGTCCACATTTTAGTGTCCTTTTCTGTGGATAAAGAAGGGAGGGAACACTCTGTACTTCAGCACCTAACTGGATCCTTCTTAACATTTGCCTATCAAGGATGCTGCAGAAAAAACAGATTAACACATCCAAATGGAATTTCTGCTTTGTCAAATTTAGTGCTCAATTGCATAAACAAAGAATGCATCCAGCTATAGTTAGTTATTTGGTATTGACTTAGGCCTTCCTTTATGTGTGTCTTTTTACAGATGAGCATGCAATAAAATCTAAGTACACAGGAGACAAAATTAGGAGTGTGTAATTAGCCGCTATTCAATTTGCAATCCAACGTGATGGTAAAGTCTCACTTTAATCTTCTCCATTTGCCTTAGACTTTATCCTTGCTTTATTGAATTTTTCTATCTTGAAGGTTGTTGGGGTTGTTTTTTTGGAGGTGGGGTTTTTTCTAAGGAATCTTTTTGGGTTTAATTTAAACTGAAGGCTCCATTTTTGGAAGATCAATAAACTCCATCTGGAGGAATTCGTTTCTCCCAGCCACCTGACACTTAGATGAAGCTGAACTTTTTATCTTGTTCTCATTCTCAGGGAGGAGATCAGAGGTTGCATTCACCATGATGAGTACATTTGGGGATGTCAGTATTCATTCACCATCATCTGATTTGTAAATTAATATCTCAGCCTCTCTGGACTATGGGGTGCTAAAGGTCAGTGACCCTAAGAGGAGAAACACCTCAGAGCTGTGTCTACCCCCTGGTCAATAGGAGTGGCTTTTTCTTAATGGCATTATTTTCATGCTGCTTTTCAAAGATACAGATGTGCAGCATACCTTCAGTCCTCCTACCTGGAACCAGTAATCCCATCCCAGCTTTCTGCAGGGAGCAGGGAGGGAGAAGAGGAAAGCCCTTCCTAAAAGGATTAGTTCAACTGATTAATTTGCCAAGTTTCTCCTTGCTTGGCATGTCCCCTCTCCTCCAAGCCTTTGATAAGTATCTTAACTAAGATGCATTTTAGGTAAATGCTGTCTTCAAGAAGCATTGTATAAAAGAGCTTTCTAATTCCCCCGCCCTCTCCAGATTTTGGGGCTGGTTCAATCTTTTTTAAAGCTATTTCTCTTGTGCTGCATGCAGAGCCCATCTGCTGTAATGCAGACTGAAATGCTGCTTTTATCCTTGTTTGCGTAGAAGGTTGGTGGGTAAATCAATTGGAGTGAAAGACGTATTGTCCCTCTTTGCTCTATGTCACAAGCACAAATATCTTCCTTTTAAAGCGTCTCTTGGTAGAAGCCAAAGCCTTTGGCACAAGCCACCTCTGCTAGTTTGACCTCTTTTGTGCATCTGGAATGGAGGAGCACCTCTGAGAAGCACAGAACAAAACCAGCAAAATAGCAAGAGAAAAGGTCAAGAAGGGGTCTTGCTCCCTGTAGACATCAGAAGTTTCTGTAAGATGATATTTAGCATGTCCTGCCTGAACAGTTAAGGCATCAAAGACACTAGCACTTCGATAAGTAATGTCCTTGTGAGTTGTCAAATAGATCGCAAAGCACATTGCTCTGCCATGCTGGGGATGGGAGGGAGGGACCTTAGGTCTTTCTACTCATTGAGGTAGCTGAGAATGAGAGCTTCAGAGAGCCTTTGCTTCCAACAGATGGATATACCATGCTGTGCTCTGTCCTTGCCTGGCTTTTGACTTGCAGGACTAAACTTACAGAGTGGTGCTGCAGTCCTGCAGAGGAGTGGGAATGCAGGTTTCTAGCAAAGACAGAGCTGACATCAGTTATGAGCAATCAAAGTGCTTGATTTTTGCCTCTGTATTTTCGCCTGATCACAGCCTTGCGGTGACTTACCCTTGGACCAGCCAGTCTCTGATGCAGTATAATTACAATGCCAGAGATTATTCCCTCCCATTCCAGCAATGGGATCTGAAGGGGAAGGTAGGACATACTCTGGTAATTCACTGCTCAGGGTAGCAGGGTCAGGACAAACAATATCACCTGCCCTAGCCAAGGGAAAAAGCTGCTGGTATTTATTAGAAATCCAGGAGGCAGCCAGCATTCTGCTGCTCCGGACCTAGAAATGCAGAGAAATACAACTCAGGCAGCTTTGATGCTAGATTATTCTCTGTATTTGTAGCAGTGGATTGGTGAAACTGATCACAAAGAATCATCTCAGCCAAATCCCATGGTTGAACCCCTGCCCAGGACAATAAGCTCATATGGTGATGACATGGGCCGAGTTGTGTTCTTCATTGTTGTGATGGATTTTTCACAGTCCCCTGGTTTCATCTGCAGTTTTCCATGCACAGGCGCAGTTCTGCTTCTCTTCTCTCGTATCCTGCGCTGGAGTAGCACAGAGCCTCAGCCCAGGCTGCTTTCTCTGACAGACCCTGCCAGTATCTGCAATCAATTCAAAGTGACTTATCCTGCGTTCACCTGTCCTTACTTAAAGATAAACATGGGCTGCCAGGCTTAGATATAATGCCTGAAAAAAGAAAAGAAAGAAAACAACCAAGCACAGAACAGAACTCAGTTGATACAGAGGCACATGACACAATGCCAGTTTGGCTAAAATCTTCCTGAATGCTGGAACTCATCCAGGATGTTGCGGATTTCTGATGCTGACCTTGCTCATGCAACCACCATATCAGTGCACATCAGTCCTGTCATCCTGGCCACAGCCTCCAGACAGCTTGAGCCCCGCTGTGTCCTGACAGCAGATATTCCCAGGAGCCACCACTCCGTGCCGTGCACTGCTGCCAGGGATTGAACCCAGGTGCTAAGTTTGAACCCAGGGGTGCTCAGGCTAAAGTGAGTAGCTGACTCATAGCACCACTTGTTGAGAAATGTCATTTGAATCTGTGGTTTCTGGTGCTGAAGACTGAACTCGCTGTGAGCAGAAATGAGCCAGGGCATATTTTGGGCTTTATTAAATTCCTTTAAAGCTTTCCGAGTCATTTGCAAAGGCGCAGATGAGAGCTTTAGCGAGCTGGTAGGTTGAGGAAGAGATTGAGACTCTTGGCTTGGAGAAAAGGGGGTGATGAATTAAAGCGCCTTTGTGGGAATAAGTCTCCTTCTGCATCAAACTATACTTTCAACCTTCCTAATTAACGTTGGTTTTCTTCGTACTGTAGTGCAAGCTGTGACCTGTTGGTTCACAAGATAAAAGGGGTTAGCTAATCAGAATGGAGATCCCCTCTACTTATCCAAATCTTTACTACAAGTGGGATAGCCATGAACACAACTAGAACAACACATCTAAGAACTATGTATCTGAGAGTTTAAAGGGAGGAGGAGTAAAGGAAGGAAAATAGTCCATGTTGCTTTGAGGTGATTTTGAAAACTGAAACTGAATAGGTCAATACCCCTTAAGCTTTAATTCTCTTAATGGTATGGCATAAATCGTTAATTGTATTATTAGAAAAGCTTTGAAGACTGTATTAATGTAATATGGCCTTCGGATCAGTCAAGATCACATTTTCATTACGATTAAAAGATTCCTTGTCCTGAAACATTGATCTCATCTTGAGCTCGATGTCAGATGGAGAGGAGCCGTTCCCAGTCTGGGCAGTAGATGGCAATGGTGCATTTCATTCTGCAGCGTGCTCTGCTCTCAATGCTCACCTCAGAAAGGGGCCATGAACTTTTTCCCTCAGCTTCCAAGAGCGGGTTTGCACTTACATAGCCTCGTAAATATTCCAGAGGCAAAAGAATTCGAAATTCCATTTTGAATCCACATTTCTTTAGCGACTGCTGTGAGGTTTCTGAGTTACAAACTATAGCACACAGACAGTCCCAATCCTGCATGTCAGCTCTGAGAATGGGCATTGTTTGAGACCATCACCATTGTCTGTCTTGTAGCAGGGATTCAGTGAAGCAGTATATGACCTCTGAAGTAACATCTTCTCCTTGTTTATTGTGTTTTTTCTTCCTTTTTGGTGGGTTTTCCACCTTTGCATCAAGAGAGTGAAAGCTGAATCAAGTAGTTTAGTTTCTGTCATGATTGGGGAAGTTCAGAAAGACACCTAACTAACATGTCATCTTCTGTTGTACTGTAATATTTGGAAAGGCCTTATAGCAGGTCCTGGAGAAGATGAGAAGAGACACTTTACAAAGAGCTGGGAATCAGAAAGGTGTGTGTTACAGGGTCATACACATTGACTGCGCTGTGCCCTCATGTGCTATGCTGCTGAGTAGGCAGGCAAGGATTTCGGAATGAAAGTGTCATCTAGGGTCAGCGATTTATGAAACTGAAATGTGCTGTGGCAGCTCGAAGATACCATGTGTGTAAAGTGCTACTCCTTCCTTGTCCTGTGGGCATATGCCATGTGTGTCTCCAGTCTTGTGAGGTACCAAGGTAATTGCCTTAAAACTCCTCGCTACTCAGGGTGTTGCAGGATGCTAGCACGCACACTATGTGATGGGAAGCAGAGGGGTGTGCTGACTGGTGTTAAGCTTCAGTGCTGCTGACTTTTCTATAAATAACTGCTGTCTGCTGTAATTGGTCACATCTCAGACCATGGTGATTTTTTTATATTATTGCTGGCTGCTGGAAAACTCCCGGAGGCATAAAATAGATACCAGGAAGATCCTGCACCCAGCGGAGTGTATCCCCATGTGGCACAACAGGGTAAAACAGAAACAGTGTTTACCAGGAGCTGGTGAAGAATTTTCTGCAGCAGGAAGGAGAGAAAAAAAGAAAGATTGCACCTCTAAAATGATAGCAGCAGGCCACCTCTCCTGCAGGGTATTGCTGGGTCTGGTGGAAACAGAAAATCCTCAGAGGGTATCTGGTGGTGAACTGAATGGGTATTATTATTTGCCTCTGACTTACTTACGGCTATTTTTCAGCTCTCCATAAAATAACAGTGTCTTGCAAGAAATTGAAAATTAGAGGGAAAAAAGCAGGTAGGTGGCTTGTGCAAGATGTGTGGGGGTAAACTGTGTAGTGTTCTCTATCCTGAAGGATTTAGAACGCTTCGAAAGCCAAGAGTGCTGTATGCAATGTGCCACCCACTCTTAAGGGCAGTCAGCTTGGGGTGAAGCTGTCCAGCATCAGGAATCAATGTTTTTATTAAGGGACAGCAGAAAAGCACTGGAGTTAGATGTCTAGGAAAGGGTTTGAGTGGAAAGGATTGAACTGCCAAGCTTGGCTTAGTAGTAAGCATTTGAAATAGAACTGAGAGCTGTAGTGAACTGCTGTAGAGCTGTAGTGGCTTGAAGGCCACCAGGTGAGTGTGGATTATGTGTCCCCCTCAGACACTTCATTTCTACCTCTGTCCTAAACTGCATTTGCCTCTGTACAACACACAGTGCAGTACACTAAATGCATTACAGAATACATGCTTCAGTGGCCTAATAAAAGCTTTGCTGATGTCGACAAGGAATTTATTAGAACTGAAATCTTACCAGCATTACACAGAACCTGGCAGAGAGAACAAGACTGTGGAGGGACTTGTCAACAGCCTCTCAATTGACTTTTGCTGACTGATATTTCAAGATTAGGTGCTATTGTATTTAATGTAAGAAAGGACTGCTGTGAGATTTTAGCTTCTGTCCTGGTTATTTGCTCTTGGTGGGAACTCTTTGGTTCCAGCAGTTTGGTTCTTTGTGATTCGGAAGAAACATTGAAAGTCCACACAGCTTTGGGTCAGAAACGTGTTTTCCTTCAAAATATGCCAGGGAAGTGTCAGTGTGACAAGAGCAGGATAAAAAGCCTACAGGGAAGAGAACAGCAGGATGCCTTCTGTGGCCCCACACAGCCCCACCAAGTGATTCCTGGGGTCTGTCTTGAAAGCAAGCTGTGCTGCTTGCTGTAAAAATGCAGATACTGTTCAAAAGCCATTGCTCACTTATGAAGAAGTCTAGGCTATTCTTGCATGGATTTTCTCACCCAGGAAAGAGCTTGGTGTGATTGGGCAGGGTGCCTAGTTGTGGTACGACATTCTGTCCTGTGGCCAGGATCCACTGACTCTATATAGTGCTCCCAGTTGTTCATGTGCTCCTGAAGTTACATGCCTGCCTTTATCTTAGTGGCCACCATAAGCAGCCTGCATGCAGCCTGTGTGCATGGGCTGGTCTTAGAAAACAATAATGTAATGACTAATTGTCATGGTTTAAGTACACAATTGTCATAATTTATAGCAATTGCACTTCAGGCAGTGAAAAAAACAAACTAGAAAATTGGCAACTGATAGAATAGACTGGAGAAGTGGGAGGAGAAACTTCAGTAATATCTGAAAATCCAGATGGATTTCAGATGCATGACTTCCTTTGAATACTGCCTACGTAGGAATTCAGCACTGAGACTCCTCAAGCTAAAAGTGAGCACTGTTGAGAGAAGACAATACCCATTCAGAACCAGCAAAGATAATGACTTGCAAGAAAGAAAGCTCTGGGAGTATAAACTCCCAGCTGAAAGGAACGCTATAGTCAAGGAGATGAGAGCGTGGTGTAGCTCCTTGCATCCCAGCTGTAATCCTATGTGACCACTTTGTACTGTGGGAAGACCAAAATGAAACAAAGAATGATGTTTGGAGAAGTCTGTGGTCTGCAAACTGAAGTACAAAAGCTTTTCTCACCATCCACCTTTAAGGACTATGTCCCTTCAATCTTCTGAAGTCAAACTGGTGCTTTCCACACTAGCCTGTGCTGATCTGGCACCTTGCGCAAAGATAATTAAGCTGGTGAGACGCTTTCTGCCTCTTTCTCTTATTCAAGCAGTTCTTTCTCCATCAGATGACTAGTTCTCATTGTGAGTAAGTAGATTTGGGAGGGAAGAGGGGTTTCAGCTCTTAGGTTGCTAATGTAGAGTTAGATTTTGGTTTCACTAACAGGTATTATTTTTTTCTCTAGTCTTTAGGTACCAGGAGAAGAAATGAGCAAACCCCTTTCACCATGACAGTAATTTGAGTAGAAACAGCTTTGCCTGCAAATAAATAAATAAATATTATATGAAAAGCTTTGGCTGGAGCTGCCATGTTCATTCTTGTTTCTAAAGCCCCCACAGGCCATGTCACATATGTGGGTCATGAGGTCTATCGATTATATGTCAGACCCTTAGGTGTCAGTAATCAATAACACTAACCTGCAGAAAATGCAGCAGAGAGTTGCTAAACCAACTCTTCACATTGTTCTTTTTCTTGTATTTAAGTTTTCTGCACCTTGCTAAAAATAACAGGCTGTGTAGCAGCAAAGGCGGGGAGACAAAAAAGTCATTTGGCTGCCAACTCATTTGCTGTCCGTTTTCATCTGATTCTGTGTGGTTCTTGGTGAGAAGGCAGGATGAGGAGGGGCAAGACAGGAAAGGGTATTTCCAATTGAATGGCTTCTGAGAAGTAGAAATGAAAGTGATTGAGTTGGGAGGACCTAAACATTTTGACCCCGACAGCTTATTAATATTTAACAAGGTGCCAGATTTTTCTTTGACAGTGGAAATTGTTGCGACTGTCTGTCTCCAGCAGACTGAGTCTGCTTTCTCAGTCCACCATATCTAATGTACCTGCTTCCAGTCATGAATAGTCCTTATTCACAAATGCTCTCCTTTATTTGCTGTTTCTGAGAATAAAGAAAGGTAGTTTGGCAGATTAAGTTGTGAATATTTTCATTCAAACTTCATATCTCTTTATGTTCTCAATGGGTCACTGAGCAGCCTGTGGTTTTCTTGTGTTGATTGTGGTTTTTAGAATCATTCCTCAAAGAACTTTTAACAAAACATTTGTTTGCCTTTTTACTTTGCAGATTGCTTGCGAGCTGTTCGCTGTGACAGTTACATCTTTTAAATGTAAGCAGCTCTGATGAGATAAATATAACAATTTGGAACATGTATTCTGATTTGTATTAATGCACTACTTCAAGCTGGTATATGAAATGGGGATCTTATTGGGGGTGGGAGAAAAGTCTGTGCCATAAAGATAATGCAGCATCGAACAAACAATACTCAGTAGAGGAGATGAAGAGTAGGAGAAAATAATATCTTTATGTATTATTTAGGTGGTCTGCATCCCCACCCGTTTGGTGCCTGTCTCTGTCCCTCTGCATTAGAGAGGTGGATTAACTTCCTGATGTAGATGCAAAGACCTAAATGACTTTTCCAAGGTCATAGAGAAAGTTTGTGGCAAAGCTGGATATTGAATTAGTTTTACCAAATCTCAGTCCAGTGTCCTGAATATGCTTTTTTAAAAGGGAATTTCAATCATCCATAGAATCATAAACCATATTCATTTATCTTTATGTACTCCCAATTAAACAAGTGAAAATGAAAGAATCCAGTTGCTAAAGAGTTAGTTTTATGTTAAATTGACAGAAAACTTCCCTAGAGAGCTGTTGGGTTTGGCTTTAGGCATTTCCAGTCAAGACCATGAATTCTCAGTGCTGTTTTTGTGGATGCTCCACAACATGGGTGTAAACTTTGAGATCTCAAAGTTTCAGTGTTAAGGGTTTCCTCTTGCACCCCAAGGCTGATGCCAAGGACCTTCTGTCTTTTTGGCTTGTTTGGAAACTAGTCCAGAATATATTTTACAATTCTATGTATTTTTTTACTGCTCCAGCTGCTCTGCAGTGTCTGATTCTCATAATTCACGTGTTCCCCTTAATAGAACTAGGCAACCATTTGGTGATCGGAGTTTACGGTGTATATTTATGCCTTGCCATTGGGGAAGCAGCTTCAATTTTTGCATTTTGAAAGTTTTAAAATGAAACCTGAAAATATTTTCTCTCTCTTTACAATGTTTGAATTGCAGAGCACCCTGTTGCTGCCTTGAGCCTAGTGCATTGTGTAAAATCACTCATTTCAATGACAATCCACTTACAACTGTGCTCAATTACCCACTTGTGCTGTGCATTGCCAACTATTTGCCTAGTTGCAGAGGATAAAACCTATTTGGAAAAATTGGGCAAAAAGTGGATGCCAGGAGGGGTAAACCTGGAGGGAAAGACTACAAGGGGAAGCAGAATGCTTGGAGTTGAGAACAGGCATGGAAGAGAGATGGACAGAAAGAAGAAACATGGTAAAGGCTTAAAAAGGCAGAGACTAATAAAGAATAAGAAGAGAAAATAAGGAAGCAGTGGCTTGGTGGATGAGGTCTGGTCTAGCAGATGGAAGGAAAGATTTATGCCCAGCTTTGCACATGAACTTTGCACATGGGTGACCATGGACCATTTCTATCACCTCCTTGTTCTCAGTTTCACCTTCTGTGAAATAGGTCCTGTGATACTTACCCTCCTCTGAGGTGCATGGATGAGAAGAGCTAGACAAGAGCTACAGTAACACTGGTTATCCTGATTTATTGGTTTTCCTTGCTAAGGCAGCATTTAGCCAATGGCACTCTGCCCTTTCACTTGTAGGAGAACTGAAAACCTCAAGGAAGAAAAACACACGGCTCCTCGGCTCTCTTTCGGGAAAGGAGGGAGGCTTTTAATTATTTAAGCATCTCCTTTTCATGTTGCTTCTGGTTTTTGAATCGTTATCGCTATAGCTGTTAAGGCTATAGGCTCTACATAAATCATTTAAATAAATAATAAATAAGCCATATCATTAAGTAATACACTGGGTTTTTTTATGGCTGTAGGGAAGAATTCTGTGGAGAAAGTTGTGTTTAAACTGAGAAGAAGCCTTTTTTAAGCACATCATTTTAAACACTGCCTTCTGGAGTTAAAGTATTAGCATTTGGAAAGTGTCCTGGGGCATGGATTTGCTCTGAAAGAACTGGCCACCAAAGTAAGTATCTGTGATTCTGCTGTCCATTGGGCACACCGCATGTCCCATGGTGTGGCCCCTGCTGCCCATGGTTCTTGTCTCAGAGACTTCCGGTTCCTCTTGGGCTTGATTTTTCTCTCAAGAAGGACCAAAGGTTTTGCATCAGGCAGCACTCAGCATTGTGGTGTCCTGGGCACACACTGTGGCGTTGTCAGGCTTTGCAAGGGCTCAGGTCCTGCAGCAGCACAGGTACGGCATTGCGTCCAAGTTACTCCTTTGCTTATGAGAATGAGGGCTGATATTTACAGGGCTGCTCTGAAAGCCTTATCTCAGCTTCATCACTGAAATCCTCTCTTCCTCACTAAAAGCGGATCCACTCATTTCAAGCTGGAATATATGCATTTACAATACTATAAACCAAGTTAGGAGGTGTCACTTCAAAATCTTATTTCTGAAGTGGAAAATCAATGTACTTTTTAGTGTGTTGTCATTAGAGAAGGTTCTACTTAATTTTTGGTTTTGCTGTGGATTTTTGTTTGTCTGATTAGTTTTCCTTGGATGAATTTTCCACACAATTTGAGTATTTGAATGAAAAAAGCTGTCTCAGCTAGCCTTGCTGGTGGCTCAGCATTGCCAAGTGCTGGAGACTCATCAGTTCTGTAATTTGGTATAAATAAGCCAGACAATTACAGAATAATTATCAGTAGGTGATGAAGAGAAGTATAATTTTATCAATAATTATGTGTCTGTGCAAGGTGGTAAGAATCTTTACTGCACTGCTGCCTATAAACACTTAACTTTTTCAGGAGGAGTCACATAGTCCTTGGGGTCTGCCCTGAACGTGGTCATGCTGCTGCATGTGATGGTGCCATTCCACACCACAGTCTGCGGTGAAACCTTTGCAGCAGGACAAGATGGAGCCAGTCAGCATCATTGTGAGGCTGCCTAGTTGCACGGGGAAGACTTTAGGTACCTTTAAGTCTTGAGAGACTCCAAGGGAAGGAGTGGGGCCTGATGCTGGTTGCTCTGGAGGGTTTGAGACAGGAGTCGAACAAAACCAGAAGGGACAGCAGAAGGATGTTTTTGTTGCTGTGGGGCAAGGTGAGCAAGAGCACACCTTCTGTTCTTGGGAAGCACTTTCTGGTTTCTCTAAGATGTTACAGCCTTACATTTTGGCCTCCTCAGCCCCAAGAGTCACAGTTGCAGTTGGTTCTCGTGCCGCTTCCTACTTTTTCTGCGCCTTAGGCAGCTTTGGTGGAAACCATATCAGTTCTTCTCTGGAAGCAATGGGTTCTCTCTTCCTAGGAATACACTTACTTTTAGGGACTAGATATTCACAGTATATAGAGACTCAGAGACGCAGACAGTGAAAATGTATGAGCCTGATTTGCATGTTGCCTCCACCCCAAATGGTGTCTAAACCCACAGCAAACTCCCCCCATTACATGCTGTGTTTTAGTATCACATGATGATACCCAGCTCATCAAGACTGCTGCAAGGAGTGTCCTGAATCAGCAGGAGGAGCAAAGCAGGAAGTTAGCTGTCTGATCTGTCAGTCCTTTATACCTAAAGTAGGTCCTTTATCCCTTAGCAGAGATTTGGGTTTACTTTCTGAGGTGCTATGTTCCACAGGTGGTTATTTGCCTGTGTCCTGAGTGCCTTGCAGAGTGGGGATAGAATGGATGATGGATTAGTGTAATAACTTCACAGAATTCACAGATGCTGATCTGCTGACACCCCATTTATACTGTGCATGCCATTTTCACAGGAATCTTTAAAGAAAGATGAAATTGCATTTTGGATTCAACTTCCAAGCACCTGCTCGAAGTTCTAGAGTAGCTACATTGTAGGACTTACCTTCTCCTTTATAACTGAGGAGTATAGCTTTTCACTGGCAAGTCCTGTCTTGAGGACATACAAACACAATTTCCTGGTCTTTTCGTTTGAATCATGTGGCTAGGCCTGACTCCAGTGACGTGGGAAAACTCTGAAGTTTCATTTCCCCAGGGGCAGGATCCATCCAGTGAGAAATACCACCAAGACAGCAGGGCTAACCTTTGGAGACTTATTGCTGTCTTTACCTGTGGTGCAAGTCCCCAGCTGAGATTTCAGCTCACTGCACTTAAAGGCAGAGGTTCAGTGCACTAAAGCAGTTTGTGCATTTAGCCAAGCACACTTTCTGATCCCCTCACCCAGTCCCACTGATCACTGGGATATCCTCCTGCATATTCAAAATTGGCTTTAATTTTCCTTTAAATAATTCTTAAGTGTGACTTTTTCAGTACAAGACTGGGAACTATGACTAATTATAAAATCATTACATGATTAAACTCAATTAACTTCAAATAACCCTTGAAATTTGCTTAATGTCAGCCCTTGGCCTTGCTTGAACCAATAAATATGGCTCACCTTTTGTAATGGGGATGAAAATAGGTGGTTGCAGAGCAGGATTGTTCAGAGTCAGCTAAGCCAGGGAATGGCCTTACAGAATAGGGTTAAAATGGTCCCAGAAAGCTGAATACTGTAATATCAAGAAGCTACAGATCAAGAGTCTTCTGCTCCTATCTGGGATATTCCCCCCCCCCCCCCC
>JANRGW010035776.1:0-14927 GCA_024733675.1 Psilopsiagon aymara
CATTTGCTGATAAAGACTGAGGCAAAGAAGTCATTAAGAACCTCAGCCTTCTCCAAATCCAGGGTAGCCAGTTCTCCTGATAGTTTCTGGACCTGGAAGAAATAACTGAGATATGTATCAACTTCTAAAAGTTTTTTCTCATTTCCACCTTGAGTGCTGTCGATTCAGGTTTCTTGTTTGTACTCAGATGCTGTAGTGAGTTATAAGTTGTGTAGACTTTCTTAGGAGGCTGACTCATTTTACTTGTCTGGCAATGTATAATACTTCTTCTAGGTCTTTAACATGGGTTTCAAAACATCAATTTCTAGCTACATGGACAGGATACATAATGCCTCCTCAGAAATTAGGCAGGATCTAAGATTCTTTTTTAAGGGTGAAAAGTAATGCAGGGAAGAAAAAGAGATGGCAGAGGAAAACTTTTTGGTATGTACTGTTGCCAAGCTGGGAATAGCTTCTCCAAAGAGATTCTGAACCTCCGTTTATTTAGAACATTTTAAATGAAGCATTGCAGGAGATTGTGAGGGATGAGAATTAGACCTGATTTCTGAACCTTCCTGTAACATGGGCTTGTTGATTCCCCTTGCAGGTTGGCCTAAGGTGAGGCACAGAGCAGCGTGTCAGTTCACTTGAAATCATAGATCCATTTAGGAAGTTTCAGGTTGCACTCTGTAGAGAGGGCACATGACCCATACCTCTCCCATTTGGGTAAATTAAAACAAAAGGTAGAAAAAACAGATGCTATCTTCAGCAATGATGCTGTAAAACATAACCTCTAGCATATGTTGGCTAGACCTCTTAAGAAGAGAACAGCTTCTCTCATCTACATCAGAAGCACTGCAGGAGCAGAAAGTAATCTGATTGCGCATAAATTCAGCCAGGAAGTGAAAGCTTGCACTGTTATGTACTCTCCCTCACTCTCCCCTTATCTCCCTCCCTTTCCCTTTCTTCTTCTCCCTCCAGATCTCCCTCTTAGTTGTAATTAATTTCAGTATATCACTCATTAGGATGGTGTTCTGTATTTTCCTGCTTATAAGCCCAAAGCACCTAACACTTGTCTTTGCCAGCCCTGGGGTTCCCAAAGTGCCAGAGAAAATGTGTAATTTAGTAGCTTCTCTTCTTTTCCTTTTTTAATGTACAGAGAGATTTTGCATCTGTATACAACCTGTGTATTCACATGTCGTTGCTTCCATTGACAACTACTATCTCTGCCAGTCATTAGGGACATACGAGCAGACCATTACCTGCTCCTCACCCCTGCCTCTTCTCTGACATTTTTGTGCTTGCAGTGACTTTCCATCCAAATGAGAAGCCATGGGTCTGTTCAACAAAACCTCCTTTATTAGCCTTTGGAAAAGAGGCTGACAAGATTTCATTAGAAGTAGGAGGGAGAGGCACCGGGGGAAGGAATGGTGAAGAGGTCTAGGCAGCAGAAGGGCAGCAGAGCTGGCAGAACTTCTGTACTGGGTTGCACTAGAGCTGGGGCAGTGTCTCTTGAGCTCCTGACATAAGACTGTTTCAGACTAGTTCACCCAAGCAGGTACCATGCTCTTTTATGCCCATACCAAGAGCAGTTGTGTGAGAATCACATGCAGTGTGAATGCATTGCTCTTGTAGGAGAAACAGCCAAATGCTCAGCTCTTCCCAATCCTCAGTATAGCTTTGATTCCTTTCATCCCATTATCCAGATTTCTTCTATACTCCTTGCTGCTGCATGGCGACTGGGCCTTCTCAGCATCCAGTGACTGGTCGTTACTTTCTTTTCCCAGCACCAAACAGTGTCCATGTTCTCCTCTCACTGTTTCTAGTACCCAGCATCCTGCTGCCTGAAGTCACACACATATCTCACCTTCCTGCTTTCTCTCCTATTTTCTCTTGTAGCTGTGGTCAAAGACCCAGATCTGTTCATACCCCTCTTTCTTCTCTCTTGTGGTGGCATTTTCAACCTCTTTCTCAGGTTCTTGGGCTGAGCAGTCTAGAGCACTGCTGTAGAGGACCTAGATGACTGCAGAAAATGTCATTTACATCATCTTATTCTCACTGGGGAAACCTGCAAGTTGTATTTATTGTGTTATATATATTTTACAACTTTATTGTTGCCTGAGGCCTAAAATGAAAATGAATTCCTCACATTGCATTTCCCTCCTTTGCCCCAGTACCAGAGGGCACAGAAACCTACAAAACGGATGAGTGTCCTGTTTCCATCTCAGGAGGTGAGGGGAAGACAAGAGGGCAAGCCTAAAATATATTGGATTTGCATGAATTAGTAAGTTTGAGGGGGGGTTCTGCTAAAAAGGATGCAGAGAAAGGCTGTAGCAATATGCAGAGTCCAGGCCAATTAACCCTCAATGTGCCTGAGATGAGCACATCCTATGGTATGCAGGAGTTCCTTCCTTGAAGTGCGAACATTAAAGTGGACAGAGAAAAGAAAGGGACAGAAGATTATTTTCTGCATGTGCTCTGCAAGCTCTGGCACAGAAAAGGCTTCTTATGAGTTTCCTGGGAGCTGAGAAACAAAAGCAGCTGCTGAAGAATCACTTTTAAGGGAGGTTCCTGATGGAATGTACTTAGCTCTCCCTATTATCCACACTTTTTAAAGAGCTGAAATAACGACCTAACAGAGTGTGAGAAAAGTTATCACTGCTGTTAGAAACAGAGGTAGATTGATGCGTGACTGGCAGAAAAAGGAACAGGTTATTGCAGGTAGCAAGGACCCACTACAAAAAAATATCATGGCTACTGATCCTCTGAGCTGACACTGGACCTTGCTGCTAATCCAGGATGGCAACTAGGTGTTTTTAGCATTTCTCTTCAGCAGAAAAAGAAATAAGTTGTCATTGCAGTTATACTGCAGGCAGGAAGGCCAAGACACTATTCTTTTAAAAACTCCTTTGAATGTAAATTGTATCCTTGTTGCTGCCAGTTGTATTCTGGCAGCAGAGTCACACACACATGTAACTTTGCGATACTGTCCAAAGATTTCACATGTCAGAACCTTCTGGCTGCACAAGTGGAAGGGAGACTCTTGTGCTGCACGTTAAGTCCATAATGAGAGAAGTGTGTGTGCAGAGTGGGGGGCATATTTGAGGAAATTACAAAATATTTCTTGAGTTAAGTATGTTTATGAAGCATTTCAGTCAGGACCAGTTACACACCAGCGATTCCCAACCACATTCAACCTTTCTCATAGCACTGCAGGCTGCTTTCTTCTGTCTTCCATCTTGACAGAAACCCCAGAATACTGTTGCTGCCCCTGCCTTCCTCCACTGCTGACAGTTTGAGAAAGTGCCAGTGGAAAGACTTAGATAACCAGCCAAGCAAAGCATATTAGTTTGGTCTCTCATCTCTAATGCTGGAGTTTGAGCCAGAGAGGTTGTTTTAATTGGGACCCACTATGAGATAAAATGATTTTTTTTTTTTTTTTTTTTTTTTTCCTGGAAAGCAACTGTGTTAAATTTGAGATTAAAACTAAAATTGATTTAATTTAATCTGGACCCAAATTTAACTTTCTATCACTCAACAGTGACTTCCATAACAGAGAACAAAAAAATTGAAGCAGCCAGAACATGGGATATATCAATCTCAGCTATTCATTCTTAGGATATTACAAGAGGCCAACGTGTTTGGACAGTGAAAGGAGAGAAACAGCCTGGTTTTAGAACTGCTAAGTATCCCAGAGAATTCCTAGTCACTTAAATTCTGGATGCTAAACTTCCTGAACATCAGACCCATAGACTACAGAGTATGTCTACATTACTTGCAGTATCAAATGAAAAAATCTAGAGTTCCTATTCTCTTGCTGTTTTGTTTTGGGTTGTTTTTCTTTTTTTTTCCTATTACTTCATTGTAAATGATTAAAACCTGCTGGCAATATCTCCTCTCCCCCCTTTTTTATTAATTCATGATGAATTCTGTTTTCTGGCTGATATGAGTACTCTGTCATTGTTCAAAACTCTTCCAGTTCTTGGTTGGCTTGTTGCTTGCTTGCTGAAAAAAAGTGTTTATATCAGGATATTTGGAAAGCAACAAAATGTGATGTTATGGGGTGGGGGGAATTGTTTTGTTTCTACAGAACTTGAACTTTGAGATATTTACATTGTCTAATATGTGACTCTCATTATGAAAACAATGCAGATTGTTCTGGTCTGTTTTTTCCATTCGTTCTTTCGTTATAGCTTTGACAGTGTAGTAATATCAGTAGGATGTAGCATCCTGTGCACACGCTGGGGTCAGATGTCTAGCAAACTTGCCAGAGGGTAAAATATCTTTGAGAAAGCTCTCAGATATTCCCATGTTCCATTTTTGCTTCCCCACTTGAGTTTCACGCACATCTCACAGTCACCTGCTGCTGTATGCAACTTCTCTCTGATTATTAGGTTTGACCTTAAAGATGCTTTCTGTTAAAGTCTCTGTATCTGAAGTAGTCTTTCACATGTGTCAGAATTTGAATCCATATCCATCCTGGATAAGGAGTGAGCTCTCATTCCAGTGAGAATTCAAGCCCTTTGTTAAAAATCTTTCTACTGCAAAAAGGATGACTTCTATTTTGTGAACACACAATGAAGAAATTAAAAACTAAGAATTTAGCTACCTACAAAACCAGAGACTATTCTAAATCTCATATTTCCCTACAATTGCATGTTTGTTTAAAGACATCAAATGTCAAACTGGTAATGGTTTTGCATGCAGAGCAAGGGAATATGGCTATTGTCAGAGACAGGTGCAAAGTTTTAAGACATGAAAGAATGAGTTTCACTTTCTTACTGCTCCTAGTGCCAAAAAAGGAGGCTATTCTCTACAAAAAAAAAAAAAAAAAAAAAAAAAAAAAAAAAAAAAAAATTAAGAAACTGCTGATTGGAGGTTCCATCTATTAAAAGATGTTCCCTCTACAGTGGGGTTTGCTTATACTAAAAAAGGACTACATATATCATGAACTTGCACTAATTGTGTGCAGTCTAAGACTATTTCCAAAGAAAAGCCAACAAAAACTGTGGTTATGATGATCCATGACTTACTGCATTGATTTACATTTTGGTCTGTTGCACACAGTGACTAACAAGAGATTGCTTGGAGAAATGAAGTTCTGAATAATGCCATTAATAAATCAGGGTCTTTTGCTTCCCATGTCACATAAGAGTTTGGTTCCCAAAATTAAAAAATAGGGTAATGGGGAGTCCTGCCTAGTTTGTAACGCCATTTTCCTTTCTGAGTATGTTCTCAAAATGCTTGAGCATCCTAAGTCGCTGTGGATTTGATGTTGTTTGGCACCAAAGGAAAAGCAACTTTCTCGCTGGATAACCAACTTAATTTAGAATGCATTGCCTACAGTCAAATTACCTGCCACATGCTGAGATGGTAGTTGGCTCTATGGGCAACCAGTATATCTGGACTTCCTGGTCTTTCAAAATTCCCTTTCTGAGATGTTCTTATAAACAGCTACTTTCTTCTTTGGGTTTTCAAACTGAGGGTGCAATATACTTCACTGAATATCTATCTTTCCTTTTCTTTCTTTGCTTAACAGAATGCTATCCCTCTTTTACTGTGTCCAGCTGGCACATCCTCAGCATGCTGATTTAATTTAAAAAATCACTGCCCATTAGAAGCCAGATGTAGCTGAATAGCAGTGTTTTGCTCATCATACCACTCTGCTGGCTGAACTGTTCAAAGGGCCATTCCTGAAAACAGTGAGTACTTCTAGAGCAGTGAGAGAAGACTTGAAGTGCTACATCTGTGATGTGCCTGAAGAGTGGGACTGTGCTTTGACAGGGCGTCTGTCATCCCATGGCTCTAAGATTTGAGCTGGTTCTTCAAACATATTGTTATGGAGGTTCACTTAAGCTAAATAAGAATAGTTGGAAAGAAAGCAACTGGTAAGTATAAAGATAAAATGGTCTCAGGTAAAACTTCCACAGGGGAAACTTTATGCATAAAATGAATCATTCATTATCTTCCACTCAGAAAGAGCCTGTCACCCAAACAGTATAGAGAAAATAATAGCTGCAGCTGAGAGCAAGGGACCAATCATGAAATGGCTTGAATGTTGTTCTTGGCTTTTCTGAGCTGCTTTGAACAAGTTACCTCCTCAATTTCAATACCATCTCTGCATTTTAATCATATGTGTTGTTTAACCCCAGCTGGCAGCTAAGCCCCACACAGCCACTGACTTCCTGGTGGGAAGGGGGATAGAATCTGAAAGGTAAAAGTGAGAAAACTCATGGGTTGAGATAAACAGTTTGATATGTGAAGCAAAACAAGAAATTTATTCACCACTTCTTATTAGCAGTCAGGTGCTCAGCCATCCCCAGGAAAGCAGAGCTCCATCACACATGAAGAAAACAAGCACCATCGTTTAAAATGTCTCTCTTTGCTTCTTCTTCCCCCAGCTTTTATTGCTGAGCAATATGCCATATGGTATGGGGTAACAATAACTAAAACATCCCTGCATTATCAACACTGTTTCCTGCACATATCCAAAACCTAGCCCCATTCTAGCTACTATGAAGAAAATTAACTCTACATGAGCTAAAATCAGCACAGTAAGCATCCAAGATTGCTGCTTGTCTTGGTTAAACATACACTTTATGTTTTGAAGGAGGTCATGTCTCTTTCTTCCCTTTTTAAACAGTCTCATGCCTTTGATCTTTCTAAAATAGGTCCTATTTTTGAACTGTTCAATCATCTTCATTGCCCTTCTCTGGACTCCTCCAAATGATCCATAAAAATCTGTAACTGCAGGGGCTCTAAATGGGTATGTTACTCCACCTCAGGCTTTCTCCTTCTGAAGATGGAAGAGTGCTTTCTGAGGGTGAAAAAGTGCACTGACTAGGAGAAACAGAAAGACCGTGTGAAGATACTGTAAGACATGGCTATTTTCAATTACCTCCTATGAAAGTCTTGGTCACCAGATGCTAATGTTAAATCACCAGTTGTAAGCATTGCTGCCACCTCACTCAAGCCTTATTTCTGTAGCTATAAACACCCTTCATAAGCTTCCTTTTGCCTTGCTGTCATCTTAATGTGATGTTCTATACATTACATTACTTTTTTTGGAAACACATGCAATGACTAGATTCATAAAACTGTTTTGGCTATATTAGGATCCAGTGAGATTGCATTACCTTCTCTTGTATAGAAATAGTCCAGAGATTGACTAGTTTATCTTGTAGTAGCCTCCCATGCCACAGGAAGCTCCTGGAACTGTATGGAATGAGGTCCTCCCAGGCTGCAGGTGGAGATCTGCTCCACATGGGCCTCCATGGGCTGCAGGGGCACAGCTGCCACACGATGGTCTGCACCACGAGCGGCAGGGGAATCTCTGCTCCAGTGCCTGGAGCACCTCCTCCTTTCTGCACTGACTTTGGTGTCTGCAGAGCTGTTGCTCTTACAATATTCTCACTCCTCTCTACAGCTGCTGTTGCTGTTGTGTAGGTGGGTTTCTGCCTCTCCCTTCTTAAACATGTTACCTCGGAGTCACTACCACGGTCTCTGATGGGGTCAGCCTTGGCCAGCAGTGGATCTGTTTTGGAGCTGACTAGCATTGGCTCTGTTGGGCATGGGAGAAGCTTCTGGCAGCTTCTCGCAGAAGCCAACTCTGTAACCCTGTGCTACCAAAACCTTGTCATGCAAACCCAATATGCTCAGGAAGCAGATGGGGAGCCAGACCTGTGAAGGGGTTACAGTAGAAACACAGGCTACACTTGGTCTGTAGAGGGAGGATGGAAGCTGGTAGAGAAAAATATAGGGGCGGGAGGGCTGGGAGTTCTGAGGAGGGAGAGGAAACTTAAGAAGGCTTTATGGCTTCAGGAGAGATGTAGCATTAGAAAGTAGAGCAGTGAGGTGCTCTTTCTTGCTCTCCTCCCTCCTTTCTCCATTTTTTTGAATTCATCACCTGAAAACTGAATTCAGAATCATTAGGTGTGAAGACTGAGTAAATGACTTCCCTGCCTTTCACTGAGCTGCATGGGCAGGTGCCCTTTATTAAGTCTGTATCCTAGTGCATTAAGGGACAAATCAAGTTTATATATGAAGATTGCAGTCAGTGTAACCTTATTTATAAACAATAACAAAACTTTTCATTGCCTGGCTTTAGCAGGTTTAAAATTTATAAGGAATTGTAGTTCAGAGTGTACTACATCTGGTAGAAAAAATAGCTATTTTTATGCTGTGAGTACTTAGTTTTTCACTTGGGATACTTTTTAAATCTATTGTTTTAGAAATATATTTTAGTCTTCAGTTCTTACCGAGACAAAGTCCACAATTTCATGGTGTAAATAGGCATCACTAACTCAAGGTTTGCATTTTTAGGCTTAGCTTTACCACAAAGTCCTGTATATTCTTCTTTGGGAAATCTAGATTCTTGTTTATATATACAATATATAGCCTCTGTTCCTGAAAAATAAACCTTAACCTGTTACGATCATGAGATAAACCCTAACATTTGAATTGCCTGACTTTGAAAATGGCTGATAGCACAATTTATACTTGAGTACATAGGAATGAAGCCGCACCATTTGGGTTAAAGAAGTTAAATGATAGCCCAACTGAAAATTTGAATTCTCTTATTTTGACAGATTATCTATGTTGGGAAAGTGATTAGTGAATGGAGGGAAGGGAAGGTGGCAAAAATCAAATTCGGTAATTTATCCTAGTGTTCTTGGGTTTTCTATCTTTTATGTATATTCACATACCAGTGAGATAGAGAAACTTCCTTCAGCAGCTACTACTGCAGTTCACTGTGTCTACATCTAACTGGGGGTGCCAGTTATATTGCCTCAGGGGAGAGGGAATCAGGCTTTGAAGAGAGCAGGGCAAGAGGACATCAGCATGTACTTACCCTATATGAAAATTGATGAGATTTTGAGCACAAAGCTTTTTGTAACTCTGAATATTGAGGATGCCAAATGCAGTGGGAAGCTAGCTGCATTTGGTATGGCAATCAAACAGTCAAATTCTTTCCCCTGCTGCTCTGTGGCAGTCTGCTGGGCTCCGCCAGTGAAACTGAAGAGGAGGATTTGGCTTGCTGCCTGGTTTTAATCTGCACGTATGGTATCAATTTTGGAAGCATTTTCTGGTTGTCCTCACAGTTATAAAAGGGTAGAAAAATATACTTATTCTCTTCCCAGTTAAAAACCAGACTTTTGTTAACTCATTTGTGTTAATTCTTGACCTGAAAAGTGCAATACTTCATCTTTGGTTTTGTCATTGCACTAGCCTTTCTATTAATAAGTACCTCTGCTGTCTATCCAAAGTAAAAGGCTGCTCTGGAGAAATCAGCTTGCCACAGTGGATCCCAGCTCTCTCCTGCATACATAGCTGGTGCTGAGCCCATTGGGACACTAACCAGTGGATCCCCCTTCTGACGCTAGGCACTGGTGTCTCCTTCCCATCTGCCTTCTTTCTCCAATTTCTTAGAATGTTCACACAATTGCTTTTCTGGAGTTGAGGAGCATCATGGAGCATGGGATGTTGGCAATAGTTGTGTACACTTCCAACCAGCTGCTGAAGAGGGAGTATTTCCTCATGCTTACCCAGATTTTCAGCCTCTGTGATGAGCACTGCAGCCATCAGCCATTGACAAGTGTCTGGCCCCCTTAACAAGCTCTGGCCCTCTTATAGCTCCATCTCAAGCACTGTCATACCTTTCCTAATTGCTGGTTTACTATAAGGTTTTCCTGAGGTGATCTCAGGACACATTCCTTGCTTTTTTGTCCCTTCTGCAATGTTTTATGTCACCCCTTTCTTTGAAGTAGATGCTGCTTCCTCCTGCTTCTGAGAAAGACCATCAGCTCCTGTCTCTCCCCAGAGCACAAGACTGCAAGAAGTTGCCTGTAGCAAAGACCTCTGCTTTCCTGTGTAATTGCAGATACTGTTCATATTTTCTTCAGAATCTGGGCAAACTTATGCATGAAAGGTAATTAAGCCCTTTTAAAAAAAAAAAAAAAAAAGGATTTTTATCTTTTTTCTTTCCTGCTTTCTTGTATAATTTCTAGTTTTTCATCCCTCCCAATTGCTTCTTTCTTTGTCTCTTTCCACCCTCTTTTTGTAGTCCTCTACTTTATTTTTAACTCTTTCATCTACCTTGATACTCAGCCCCCAAGATCAAAATTCCCATGTGGCTGTACAGACCTATTACTTCTTGACTCTTGAAAATCCTCTTTAGCATAAAATACTTCAATAAATAGCATAAGATAACCATTTAAGAGGCAACTGAATAACAGTGGCTGGCTGCATGCGATAAACTTAGCTTTAGTTATACTACTAGGAAACACTGGAAAACTAGAAGGTGAGAAAATGAAGTAGGGAGAGGAACCAAAGTTGTTGGTGTGGGAGCAAAAGGGCAGCCCTATCATACACCAGACAGTAGATAACACTGGCCACCTTGAATTTCTGCTGACAGCTGTCCACATGTGCCAATACTATTACTGAAGGTTAACAAATAATTGGAAATTCTCATTATTTCCAGCAAATTGTCACTGCAATTGCTTCTAGCAATTTCCCGAGACACTTTTTTCCTGTAACAGTAGTAGTTCATAATCAAAATAGGCAGAAAACCAGAAAGTCCCTCATGTTTCTAGAGCACACTTCTGCTCTGGTTCTTTATACAAAATATGTGTTATTTGTGTTGTGTGGGTTTAGATTTCTGTCTTGTGAAAGACAGATCAATAACTGCTGAATTAATCAAAATTAACCTCCTAACATAGCTATCATGAAAACAAGCTCTAACATCTGCAGACCAGTATGACCATGTCTGTATTTCAATATCTGATAATTCCTTAAAGAATTCCTAAGAATTCCTTAAGGATTTCCTAAGAATTCCTTTTTTAATAAAATGAAAGTTTTTGGCTACAAAACCCCACCAACTGATTATTACCATCATGGTCTTATCTTAATTTGGTTGTTTTGAATGCTGAAATGAGAGAGATACTATTTTGGAAATCCATTCCCAGTATTGAAAGCTATTGTGAAACCAACCCAGTTTTTTTCCTTCATACCTCCAACGTTAGCTTTTTTAATGATAAGTCAGTCATACAATTGAGAGAATACAGGTTTCTGTGTCGACAAAGTTTGTTCTGGTTCTCAAAGACCAATCACTATGACAGTTCCAGTTCACTTAAGTCTTTTCCTTTGTGCAGCAGTTTGGTCATGGCTTTAAGTATGGAGCTGTTTTCGTGTTTAATTTTGGATAGTGGTAGTAACAGTGGGAAATCACAGCTAATCAGGCCATTGAACACAATCATGCCAGATGCCTTGTTCGTCTGGGGTTTATCGTGCACCATGAGACAAGCTCTGGCTATTGTGTGCATCACAAATTTAGATCTGCATGACACAATTGACAATACTTTCTTCGTAACACTGGGATAGGTTTATGACACGTCCAGAACCTCAAGCTGTATTGTACTGCATGACACAATCAGTTTTAAAACACTGATTTGCTGAATTTCTGCATAGTTTGTATCACTAGTAGGTTAAACAAGGCTGTTGAAAAGTTTTCCTGGGGTTTAATGATTTTTACGCAGGGAAGTTATATTTAAAAATTTGTCTTGCAAAAAAACTGAGTTCCAAGGCCAATTCAAATGTAAAGAAATTCATAGAAAATAAACTTAGGTAATGCCTTCACACATTCAGGACTAGATTGATCAGCCAAAAATTATTTGAATGGATTTGTACAATGAAAATGACATTTCTGTACACAGTATGCTTTGACCTCTTGCACCCTTGAATAGATTACAAGAAAGCCCACAACTGTGCTAAACAAACACGGTTGTTTTGTTGTACCAAGTTTTTGTTCCAGCAGTGGAATTCATTAAAACAGCATGTTCTGTGTGCTGCCAGCAGGTCATCAGTGCCTGTTTGAGTCAGGCTTCTGACCTTTATTTTCCCTTGCCAAGTCTGCTCAATTATCTCATTTGGGGGACTGTTAAAACATGTAGCATTACTAATGCATATATCTTCACAGAGTGCTCACTGGTCTTTGGTAATTAGCAACTAGTTTATTTGATAGGGAGTTAGTTGCTTAATTGTAAATGGCTGCTGAATAGTATGAAATAGAAAGATATTTCCTTTTCCTAAAGAAAATTTAAATGCGTTTGGAAACCTCTTGTTTATCTGAGCTAAGTTTTTTATTTTGATAGGATGGTTGGGGGGGGTCATCTCAAGCAGCTGGTCAACTGTGTATGTTCCTAATGTATTGCATAGACTTGTAATTCTCTAGTTGGATGTTCTGGTTGCTTTTATAGGTGTAACTGAGGTTAAATTCTTCCACAGTATTACCCCATCAAAATCTCCAATAAAATGTGCCACTATGCTCTACTTAAGTTGGAAAATGGTAGTCAATCCACAGAAGTCCAGCTCAGCATTTCCCTAACCTCTATGCTGGAGCACTCTATTTGACCCCCTGTTTTGGTTTTGGCACTGACCATAAGCACTTTGAGTCCACACAGGTCTAAGTATCAGGCCAACTTCTATGTTAGGGTCACTATCTAGGATGAAGAAATTTTACATTCTTTGTCTGCCTCCCTCATTTTGTAGATGTTTTCAGAACAGACCTAACCCATGAGTCTACAAATGCAACAGTGGCTGCTGCTGTCTCTGTGCTGAGCAGGAAAGGGGGGAAGATGAAGAGGACTGCAGTGTTTCTCTTCTCATGAAGTGGAAAACTGATTCAACTCTTCTTGGCCTGAGAGGGGCTGAAACCTGCATTTCCCAAGTAATCTGCCAATTGTTTCAGCAGTGAGGCATGCTGCAGAGTGACATTTGTGACATCTTCAATCAACATCAAGGGACACCAAATATTGTGAGCTGCAGTGCAAGAGGTAGGCATGGCTGTCAATGAAATGGACATTCATTTGAATGAAGGGAGTCATGCGTTAAACTTCCAACTCCAGAGCCACTTGCCACTTTATTTAGTGTGCCACCTCTGGCATTCTGCCCCTGCTACACACCTCCCTCAGGAGAAACCTGTGGTCTTGGAAAGAGCCAGCCATCTGCTTCTAATGCGAAGCTATCTGAGCAGCGGAGCTACAATAAATAACTTTACTTAAATGATCACCAGAGTGCGAAGAAGAAAACATAGAGAATTTTGTATGAATAAGTGAAGTAGGAGGTGCTTTCCTCTTTTGCTTTTCATCAATGCCATTCTCATAATTTCAATAGACTTAAGGCAGTATTATTTCTTTCACTAATTAAAAAAATCCTACACATATACAAGTTTTGTGTACAAATTTTGTCATGGTTATTGAAATTTGTGAGAGCATATATATCTGTAATAAGATCTGATAGCCAATTTGCAGTGTACTTGGTATGTGACATGTGTGTTTAGATTTCACCTAAGAAGAAAGAGCTGCTCAAAGGAAAAAATTATTCATGGGAAAAAATAGTAACTCTTTTTGAAACATACATTAGATTTTTCTGATCTCCCTGTGCTTGAATGAAAACTTCTTCAAGCTGGAAAGAGTGGTATAGCAGTTGCTTACCTCAGACTGGGAACGATGAAGGGATTTTTGTGTTTACAAGTTGTGAATATTTTGCAGTTGATTAGAGTCAGAGAGGAGGCTACAAGAACCTCACCAACAGGTAGGTCTTTTAGCTGTTCTTCTCTTTCCTGTTCACAGGGAAAGGTGATCCTCTCAGCATGGTAATGAAAAAGAGGCCAAGTTCGTGCAAAGGAATTTTGCACATGAACAGTGAATATATGCAAGGGCTCAATGGTGAAATGCCAAGATCTATATCAGTGTGCTAACTCCACTGTTATTACAGTAAGCAGGCTTTTATAGCATCAAGATCCACAGCATTGTAAACACACACCAGACTCCTGTGAAAGAAAGTGTGGTATTGATTTTGGTGTACTCTGCTGCAATGTTAGGGACCTTAACAACATGCTGTTACTTCACACAGCATGACAAAAACTTACTAAAAGAATCTATTTTTCCTCAGTAACAGCCTCTGATGAGAATTTTTCTTAATGCTTCTTTTGATCTCCAGTGCTCCTGCTCCACCATAGTGTCCAGCTAAAAATAAAATCTTATTGTCTCATAGGAGTATTTCTCTTCTAGAAAAATTTTAACACTTTGTCTCATCATTAAAAAAGACTTTCCCTCTCGCCATACTGAGAGAAGATTTCTTAGCAACACATACTGGCTTCTGGAACACTGGGTCAACCCCGCTTCGGGTTTTGAAAAATTAAGGTAAGGTACCACAGCAATAGCATGGCTCAATATTTCTTTTCCCCATTCTCTCCCATCCTGCCCATTTGAGCTGGCAACAAAAGGAATCTGAAGTCTGCCTGCACTGTGTGATGCAAAGATGAAGTTGAACCCCTTGGATCTGTTCTGAACTTGCTATAAAATTGTGAAGTGTCCACCATCCCTGTCTTCAGAGGAACCTTTCTGCCCAGCTCCTGTGTGATCAGTGGACAGATCTGTGTATAGGCTCTTGACATCATCTTCCAGTAGTATTGCATGAGATTATTTTACTAGAGATTATTAGTAATAAAATGAGTTAGGGAGTTTAGCATTGGGAGGGAATACATGATGTGTAACTGCAACATCTACCTGAGAATGAACATATACAATTTAGAGTATCTAGTTTCTTCAGGCATTTGTTAGAGCACAATGAATGCAATTCGTTGTCGAAGCAATCCCAGGCACAGCTAGAGGTTGGGCAGAGAAGAGATTCAGAGCAGCCCTGCGGAGAAAGACTTGGGGGTGTTGGTCGATGGAAAAATCAACATGAGTTGGCAGTGTGCGCTCTCGGGCCAGAAAGCCAACCGTATCCTGGGCTGCATCAAGAGGAGTGTGACCAGCAGGTTGAGGGAGGTGATCCTGCCCCTCTACTTTGCTCTCCTGAGACCTCACTTTGGAGTATTGTGTGCAGTTCTGGTGTCCTCAACATAAAAAGGACATGCAACTGTTGAAACAAGTCCAGAGGAGGGC
>JANRGW010035777.1:0-11226 GCA_024733675.1 Psilopsiagon aymara
TAGCCTTGGGTGACATGGTTTAGTGTGAGGTGTCCCTGCCCATGGCAGGGGGGTTGGAACTAGATGATCTTAATGTCGTTTCCAACTCTAACTATTCTATGATTCTATGATTCTATGTTACTGATATGCAAAATAAAAAAAAAAAACCTTTCTTGTACATGTACTGCCTGTGAGAAAGAGCTCTGGAATTATGATGAGCAGAAACTAATGCAGACTCTGACACCTGATTTCTTATGCCCCTAAATTACTTAAGAAAATGCTGAATATTTGGGGTTGTAGATGAAATTAAGCTTTAAATTAAACAAGATTCTTTAATGCAAAATTACACAAGTGTATGCATCCTGACAGGATAAAATCCTGATGTATTTTAAGGCAAATAAAAACAGGGTGGTTATCTCACTGTAAAAGATGTCTAGATGTAAACTAAAAACTTCAGTGTTAAATCTAATCTTCAGCTATTTCAATATCTTGCTCTGCCTGCTCTCTAGAATTTGGCCTGAGCCCAAATTCCATATGGGTTTTAAATACTAAATTAGTTTGCTTTAGCATAAGGTTCATCTAATGAGAATTATATCTTATACATAGGTAAGAGTGAATTTGCAACCAAACATGAGCATACTAAGCAAGAGTAAAACTTATGCTCCTTTTCATGTATGTTTAAATACACAAGTTCCTTTGCTCTTCACTGCTCTGCCAGTGCACACTCATGTAGCACATGCTGGCTTCTCAAAGAGCAGACACTAACACTGCCATCATTTGAGCTACACAAAAGTAAGCTGCATGTACTGACTCCATATACTGATTGTATGTGTTGTCCTGCACAGCGCACTGGGAGGAGCACCACCTATCACCATCCCAGTGTGTGTCTATGGATGTGTAGCAGTGGATGTGTGTGTGTGCACTTAGACAAAGAGTAAATGCAAAATGTTCCAGCTGCAAATAGTTTTGTGTGTCTGCCCATGTTTATTTATTCTGAGAAAGGAGACCATCACTATAAGGTCTATTTTCTCCTTTCCAGAGCGGGCTTAATCTTTACATTTTAATGAGACATACAAACAACAATTTAAGAATGTATTTCTAATTAATTAATGTTTGTCCTGGGCAGTCCACCTGGCAGAACACAGGGCACTAAGAGCCCTGACTATCCCTGCCCTGCCTCCCTCTGGTTTCCTGTGAGCTGGACTCAGGACCCCATTTCAGCCCCACAGGGCTGTCAGCCCCTGTTCTAGTGATGCCACAGCAGAAGCAGTCATCACCTCACCAGACCCCTGCCACGCCCAGCCATGGGCCATGTCATCTTCGGCCCACCCTCAGGCCAATGTTTCAGCCCAGCCTTGGCCCATTCCCGCCTCAAGAAGGCACCTGCCGCAGCCCTGGCTGCCCCTTGGTCTGCCCTGCTTTCTGCCTGGACAATGCAACAGCCCTGGCTGCCAGACCCAGCCCCAGTCCCTTATGGGAGCCCCCTCCATTCCCAAATCCCAGCAAGACTCCAGCCCATGCTGTGTCCTGACATAATCACACACTGAAATCTGCTTGGACTGAAGGAAGTATTTCACAGTTCTTATACCCAATATGTATCAGTAGAGTATAAAATGTTTATTATTATTAATTTACACTGCTCCCATAAATGCCATGTAAGCTTTATGGGACAGATAAAAAGACATGGTCCATGAAATGAAGAGCTCACCATCTAATTTTAGAAAAGAGACAGCAGAAGTAACCAAATAAGCCATCAGGAAAGGTGATCAGTGGTATAAAGAGGTAAGCTTGTGTGGAGCATGGAGTTGGTATCAGAGGGAGGAACACAGAATCAGACAGAAATATTTGGCAGAGCCAGCACGATAAGGGGAAAGGGATAAAAATAGGGACACACACACAGAGTCAGGCTAGGAAAATGACAATGTGAATCTTGTTACAGTGAAAAGGTATACTGACTAAGCTCAATAGGAATAAAAAAAATGAATATATTTTCAAGTGTTGGCACTGAAAACAAACAAATTACTCTCTACATGTGAATAGCATCCATAAAAACGGGATTAAAAGAATACTAATTGTATTACTCTGAATTCATATATGTGCAAATTGAATGATGAAAAATTCATTTCAGACAAATCCATTGGAGAAAATGTAAAAATCTTACACTAGTGACTGTCACTAAGCACCCACATAATGCCAGATTTTTCATATCACACATTAAATAGTTTTTGGCAGCTCATACCAGGCAGCATTTTTAATGAAAAGATTGTTTTAAAAAATTGGCACACTTGGTGTGAAAGTGAAACTAATCGTGATGGTGTGATTTGGAAATTATTTCAAGACTGACAGAACTACATTTGTTTCATTAGCAGGGAATCATTTTAAAAAGCAAAAATACACAAGAAACATTTCTTGAAATAAACTAATACAGTAACCAATTAGATGTGACAGCAACTTCCTGTAAATTTGTAGTTTTATAGGCACGCCATACTGAGCAACCTATAAGAATATGACATGGATTAACTCAGTTGCATGATTTCCGGTTACTGTTCCAATTTTCTAAACATTTTTCTTTATGCAGACAGCCTTCTACTGTTGTTAAGACTGCCTCTGATGGTGTAAGCATCAAACTCAGTTCATGCTTCAGGATAGACCAAAGTTCTAAACCTATGGAAAAATCTACAGAGTTGATTAAATGTATATACTGAGAGCAGAAATATAGATAGTACTCTGCGCATGAGGAGCAGACATTAACAACAAAGTTGCAAAACAAAGGAAAACTACTACCAAGGAGTGATGAAAATAGAGACATCAAGCTCTATGGAAGGGCCATACTGCCTGTCACTTTTTCAGTGCACATTCCCCTCTCTTGCTATTTCCCATAGATTATTTCCGGCTTGGCTTTACCAAACAGTTGTTCCTTATCTTTCAGATCTTTATTTGGAAGACTATTTTCCAGTACAAGAAATCATATTTTTCTTGAGTTTTTCCCATTAATAACTTTGGTATTTGAATCTTAATTAAATGCTCATAAGAGTATTCATAATGACTGTCCAGAGCATGGCCTAAATCATGGATCCTTTCAGCTATACTGCAATTGTGTAGTCAAAATTTGCTTTAGGCCTCAGACTGGACAGTAATCTTTTTCAAACTCAGGGCCTCTGCAGATAAAGCCTTTTAAAAGCTATAAAGTAATATTTCAATGTTTGCCATCTGACTTTTACTGAAATAATAAAAATGTAATGGTAGTTTTACAATGTCATACAGGCAGGTCAGGGCAACCTCCAGTATCAGTACAAGCTGGGGATGAAGGGATTGAGAGCAGCCTTGTAGAGGACTTGGAAGTGCCAGTGGGTGAAATGCTGGACATGAGCTGGCAATATACGCTTTCAGTCCAGAAAGCCAACTGTATGCTGGACTGCATCAAAAGAAGCAGGGCCAGTGGGTCAAGGGAAGTGATTCTTCCCCTCTACACCATTCTGATGATACCCCACCTAGAGTTCTGCATCCATCTCTGGAGTCCTTAGTGCAAGACCTGTACTTGTTGGATTGAGTCCAGAGGAAGGATACAGAAATATCAGAGGGACAAAATATGCCTCCTGTGAGGACATGAGAGAGTTGGAGCTGGTCAACCTGCAGAAAAGACACTCTGGGGATACCTTATTGCAGCCTTTCAATACTTAAAGGGCTTTATAAGAAAGAATGGGACAGACTTTTTAATAGTTATTGTTTTGATAGTACAAGGGGAAATGGTTTTAAACTAATTAGAGTGTAGAGTTAGACTAGATGAAAGAAGACATTTTTTTACAATGAGGATGTGAACCAGTGGAAGAGGCTGCTCAGAGACGTGATGGATGCCCCATCCCTAGAAGCATTCAAGGTCAGGTTGGAAGATGTACCTGCTCATTGCAAGCAGGTTGGACTAGTTGACCTTTAAAGATCTCTTCCAACCCAAAGCATTCTATGATTCTGTTAAGCTAGGAGTAATCAATTGCATTTCCAAATGAACTATTTTCTATAGCACAACACTCTCTGCGTAGCACAGTACTCAAGATAGATATAATAACTCTTTTACATGGTTTATTTATTTTAAGCAGCAGTTAATATCAGGTTTCTCAGTTTAGTACCGGTATATCAATTAGATTTTTACATATGCGCGGCAGGGTTATAATATACCATTTTGACAATTGTTAGATGACAACAGCAAACAAATGTTTAATTGAGTACTATGCAATCTCTAAGTATTTCCTTGTAAAAGTGAGATTCCTTCTGCACAGTTCTTAATTTTTTATTTTTTCCCATTTCAACTGAAGTAGTTAAAATGGTATGAACTCCTAAAAAGTATCTAGGTATACAAAAGTACAGATAGTTTTTTTTTCATGGTTCGTGAGTAAAGAGTATCTAAAGAGTATCTAGGTATATAAAAGTACAGATAGTTTTTTTCATGGTTCATGCACTCAAGTGTTGTTTAAAAAAGAGGTGCTCCAAATTCTGAAACAGACAATTTTACGGCCATGTTCCAGGTCTCAGGAACAGCAATGAACTACAGTCGAATGGCTGAAAAACAGTTATACTAGCCCTAACAGGACTGCCATAATTACTAGATGCATCTTTCTTTAAACAGCTTTTCAATTTATAATGAATTATGAGAAGCTTTAAGCTTTTCTCTTAGTATTTCCAAGAAAAACTGAAGTGGATATATTAAATACATAACTATTTCCCATTGCAGAGACTAATATTATTCTTTCATGAACAGTTATGATGATTTATGATGTAGTATAATGCAAGAAACTTATATTCTATTGATTGATACAGATAAGGAAAATTGGAGGCTAAAGTGTTTTACGGTGTATCTTGAGAACATGCTTAATGATCAGAAACTAAACACTTTCTGAATTGCAACGTAAAGAAGGAAGGATGAGACCCCCACATTATATGAAACATTCATCAACACAGTTGGAGGCCTTTTCCAGATTTTTTTTTAAGAACTGGTATTTTGATTGTGATTTTGTATTTCAATTTCTATGGAGCCAGACTCTTGAATTAGCACCATTTGAACTTAGAAAATTATGCTAGGAAATAGAACCATTCTGCATACAGCACACCAACATGTAGGGTGTCAAATTAGGTTACATGGTGCCACCGTTATATTCTGACTGAGAGATTTTGATAAGGGACAGCTACATCCTGATTTAGTTTTGGCTCTTCATTGGTCTTATAGGGATTGCAGAAATACAATTTCAGGTGAAAAAAAACATGGTGAGAGATACGAAAGTTCATATATGAAAAAGAAATTCTACATTCCTTGTGCCAGGGAAAGACAGAAAAAAAGTAAAAAAGCAATCGGAGTGGCTGTAGACCAAGAGCAGCTGAAGGTCTAAGAGCTTCTCCTTACAGAACACCCTAAAGAATACCTTTTCATGCAGGGAGCATGGTATCCCTCATTCTTTTTCAACATAGTAATAGCATTGTTAGTTCACTGAGAGACTAGTATGGCCTAAAAATCTAAAAGCAAGAGACATGACTGTAAATCAAGGAATTAGTATTATTACCTCAAAAGTTAGCATACACATCAAAGTGCACGCTATATTGGAACAAATTGGGCATTCCACGTAAAGAGTCATCTACTCTTCTGCACCACGTTTAGCGTTCCAGCTGTTAACTGCTATCAGGGTGACAAATATTTATGTATTTCTAGTTTTGACCTTTCTAACTTTAACATTGGGCTGTTTTACAAACTAAACTGACTTACAATAAATTATCTCCTTGCTACGTATGTATTAGCTGCTCAGGTTACAGCATAAATTTCTGTTCAATAAAATAAATGGATTGATTTGTCCAATTTGTATTAGAAATAATATTTTCACAACTCGCTATTCTCAGGCCACAAGTCAAAAACACAGTGCACCAGCTACCAAGAAAGGGAAAAATGATTGCTACTGCTGAACCCATGACAACAACCAAATACTTGATGTTGTATTTTTCTGTATCTACAACAGTATTAAAAATATTGCCAATTATGGGCATCAGAACCATACCATTCTAGTGTAGTCTCACACAAACATTATTTTCTCTATAATACTTTTTAGCCAATAAAATAAGGAGATGTGAAAAGTTTTCTTAGGCCATCATTTTTTACTGAATTGGACATCAGTAGTAGAAATGATGAATTATCCAGTTCACTTACAGGGTATCATGTAGCTTCTGCCTGATTTTTGAATTATTATAAGGTTGCTTATGTCATGGTTATCCCTGAGAGAAAAATAGCATTGTCTGCACAGTAACCTGATCAGAAGAACAACTTGCCCATTGGAATTTTGCTTTGAACTGTTGTGGAATAATTAGGAATTAAACTTATATTTGAAATGCAACATTGTCCACACATAAAGGAAAAATAAACTTTCAGAGCCTCTCAAAGCAAGATGCAGCCACCCCTGGAATGTGCACTCCACAGTGGTTCCCATGCATACACAGACGGATGATGGAGTGGGGTGAAGACCTCACAACCATAATTTATCCTCACATTGACAAGAAACACGAACCAGGTGGTACAACAAACTGATAAACTGTACATACGCTACCCTGAGTTGGCGACCTGTCATCTTTTGACAGAATGCCATCCTCTGTGTGAACTTTGCTTCATTAAATGCCATTATAATGCAATTACATGCTAAAATACACTCCCATCTCCAGTGTGACACCCCCCAAAAAAGAGTCCACCCCTCTCTGAGCATGCGCTCTGAATTTTTGGTGTCATATACCTTTAAATGGGAAGTGAGAGCGATTTGCACCAATAATAATAAAGGTATGTACAACTTGACTAGAGTCACTCAAGCTCCACCTTGAAGATAAAAAATAGTATAAAATGACCCAGGAGAGGGGAGTATATTAGGGAAGATACCATGGTGGACAAGTCAAGAAAGACAACATCAATAGACTCCTGGGACCGGTCGACGGGCTGGACCCTTCTTTCCCCCCCCATAGGGACGCCTGTAGGTAAGACTTGCACTGCATCCAGTGCTTCCCTGGAAAACTTAGAACTTTTTCAAGCGCTTGTATCCATGTAACTATTATTTGCACGTGCTTTTGCAGACAGTATTTATCACTAGCAATCGATAAAAAACTGTGCCTGTTGCATCAATAAACTGCATTGTTTTGGTAGCCAATGGCAATCAATAAACTGCATTGTTTCAGTAGCCAATCTCCACTTATCGGTGAATCCAGACCAGTAGAGGTTCGATATAAGTGAACACGGTCAGATTGGTATCCGGGTATCCGGCCCAGTAGTGGTTTGATACAAGCGAACGCAGTCAGATTGATAGTTGTAGCTGATTGGACTGGGCAGTGTGGTGCACTATCGGTAAATCTGGACCAGTAGAGGTTCGATATAAGCGAATGTCAGGGCAGGGATACCTCACATTAAACCATGCCACCCAAAGCTTTGTCCAGCCCTGCCTCGAACACTGCCAGAGATGGAGCATTCACAGCTTCCCTAGGCAGCCCATTCCAGTGCCTCACCACCCTCACACGAAAGAATTTCTTAGTTACATCCAAACTAAAATTCCCATGTTTAAGTTTGAACCAGATACCGCTTGTCCTCTCACTACAGTCCCTAATGAAAAGTTCATCCCCAGCATCACTATAGCTGCCCTTCAGATATTGGAAGGCTGCTATGAGGTCTCCACTCAGCCTTCTCTTCTCCAGGCTGAATAGACCCAACTTTCTCATCCTATCTTTACACGGGAGGTGCTCCAGTCCCGTGATCATCCTTGTGCCCCTCCTCTGGATTTGTTCCAAAATTTCCATGTCCTTTTTCTGTTGCGGACACCAGAACTGCACACAATACTCCAAGTGAGGTCTCACAAGAGTGGAGTAGAGGGGGGGCAGGATCACCTCCTTCGACCTGCTGGTGATGTTCCTCCTGATGCAACCCAAGATACGGTTGGCTTTCTGGGCTGTGAGTGCATACTGTTGTCTCATGCTCATTTTCTCATCGACCAACACCCCCAAGTCCTTCTCCACAGGGCTGCTCTCAATCTCTTCTCAGCCCAACCTGTAGCTGTGCCTGGGATTGCTCCACCCAGGTGTAGGACCTTGCACTTGGCATGGTTAAAAATCATCAGGTGGGCATCAGCCCACCTCACAAGCATGTCAAGGTCCCTCTGGATGGCATTCCTTCCCTCCAGCATATCAATGGAACCACACAGCTTGGTGTCACGGGCAAACTTGCTGAAGGCACACTCAATCTCACTGTCCATGTCACCAACAAAGATGTTGAACAAGACCGGTCCCAACACCGATCCACCTGAGGGACATCACTCATTACTGGTCTCCAGCTGGACATTGAGCCACTGAGCACAACTGTTTGTGTGCGGCCAGCCAGCCAGTTCTTTATCCAACAAGTGGTCCACCTATCAAATTGATACCTCTCCAATTTAGAGACAAGGGTGTCATGTGTGACAGTGTCGAACACTTTGCACAAGTCCAGGTAGATGACATCAACTGCTCTACCCCTGTCTATCAGTTCCATAGCCCCATCATAGAAGGCCACCAGATTGGTCAGGCAGGATTTCCCCTTAGTGAAGTCATGCTGGCTGTCACCAACCACGTTGTTGTTTTTCATATGCCTCAGCATGCCTTCCAGGAGAATTTGCTCCAAGATATTGCCACGCACATATGTGAGACTGACTGGTCTGTAGTTCCCCGAGTCATCCATTTTTCCTTTCTTGAAAATGGGGTTACATTTCCCTTTTTCCAGTCATTGGGAACTTCACCTGACTGCCGTGATTTTTCAAAGATGATGGACAGTGGCTTAGCAACTTCATTTGCCAGCTCCATCAGGACCAACAGATGGATCTCATCAGGTCCCATGGACTTGTGTATGTTCAGGCCCCTAAGATAGCCTCGAACCAGATCTTCTCTTACAGTGGGCCCAAGGTCTTCATTCTCACAGCCCCTGCATCTGCCTTCCATGACTTGGGGGGTGTGGTCAGAGCATTTCCCAGTGAAGACTGAGGCAAAGAAGTAATTAAGAACTTCAGAATCCTCCAAATCCAGGGTAGCCAGTTCTCCATATAGCTTCTGAGGGGGCCTACTTTGTCTCTTATCTGTCTTTTATTCCTTCCATAGCTATAGAATCCCTTCCTGTTATCTTTCACATCCCTAGCCAAGTTGAATTCTAAGTGGGCCTTAGCTTTCCTTACGTGGTCCCTAGCAACCCAAACAACATCCCTGTATTCTTTCAAGGCCACCTGTCCTTACTCCACCTTTTATAAGCCTCTTTTCTCCTTTGAAGTTTCCTCAGCAGCTCCTTATCCATCCAAGGAGGTATCCTGGCCCTCCTGCTGCACTTCCTTCTAGTTGGGAGGCAACACTCAGCTTGTAGCAGGTGATCCTTGAATAGCCACTGACAGTCTTGGGCCGCCCTGCCCTCTAGGGCTACACTCAATAGAGCCTTACTAAGCAGGTTCCTGAAGAGGCCAAAGTCTACTCACTTGAAGTCCAGGGCAGTGAGCTTGCTGCACGCTCTTCTCATTGTCCCGAGGATCTCAAATTCAATCATCTTATGATCGCCACAACCAAGGCTGCCCTGGAGTGTCAGATTTCCAACCAACCCTTCCCTGATGATGAGCATGAGGTCAAGCATGGCAACTCTCCTTGCTGGCTCCTCTATTACTTGCAGAAGAAATTTGTCTGCCACACAATTGAGGAACTTCCTGGATTGCTTGTGCTGGGCTGTATCGCCCCTCCAACAAATATCAGGGTGGCTGAAATCCCCCATGAGAACAAGGGCCTGTGAGCATAAGGCTGTTCCTGTCTGTCTATACAGCGCTTCATCCACAGCATCCTCTTGATCAAGTGGTCTTTAACAGATCCCCACAATAATGTCTCCCATCTCTGTTCTCCATTTAACCCTGACCCACTGTCGTGCTTTAAGTCTGCTCAGCCATGCAGTTTGTTCACTCACTTCCCCCTCTTTTCTCCCCACAGCTCCTGGAGGGATGGGAAGGAGAATGGAAAGAATGCAACTCCCACAGGTTGAGATAAGAACAGTTTAGTAACTAAGGTATAACACAAATCACTACTGCTACCACCAGTGATAATAATGACAAGAGAAATACAAGGGAAGAGAATACAATCACTCACCACCTAATATCAAGCCTGATACAGCAGAGAACCCCCACCCTTTCAGGTCTCTGCCCTCGATTTTTACATCCTGGGCATGACATGCTGTGGTATGGAATACTTCTTTGGTTAGTTTGGATGAGGTCTCTGCTGTCTCTGCTTCCTCCCAGCTTCCCCTCCTCCCTGGCAGAGCATGAGGCTCCGAAAGTCCTTGGCCAGACCAAAACGTTCTAAGCAGTAACTGAAAACATTGGTGTTATCAGCACTGTTTCCAGGTCGAAAGTCAAAAACACAGTGCCGCACCAGCTACTGAGAAGAAGAAAAATGACTGCTACTGCTGAATCCATGACACCCACAAACTCTCCATTGACTGTTCACCTGCCCCCAGATAGAGTTCCATACTCTCCAGCCTATCCCTAACATAAATAGCAACTCCCCCTCCCCATCTGCCAGGCCTGTCTTTTCTAAAGAGCCTACAACCTTCCATTCCATCATTTAATGCCTATTATATAATACCTCTGTAGACGTTCACACATCTCTAATTCCTCTCGTTTGTTCCCCATGCTATGGGTGTCTGCATAGAGGCATCTGAGCTGAACTCCAAATGAAGCCGGAGCACTGGCTGGAGCAGCTGGAATATCTCTACATTGCTCCAAGCATTTATTATGAGTGCTGGCAACTTACTGGGTGTGTTGGGATGGAACGATGCCCCCCTCCCCCAACATATCTAATTTAAAGCAGCCTTGACCAGTCTGGCAAGCCTTCTACCAAAACCACTCTTTCCCTTTGTTGTCAGACCAGCTCCACCAGCCCCCAGTAGACCTGGCCTATTAAATTGAGTCTCATGTTTTAGACACCCAAACCCCTGATTACGGCACCACCCTTCTAGCCATTTATCAGCCTGGCCAATCCTCCTAGCCTTTTTAAGGTCCTGCCTTTTATCCTGGAGAATTGATGAAATCACAATCTGAGCTCCAGAGCCCCTAATCACCTCTCCCAGGGCTCTGTAGTCCTTCTTTATATTCTCCGGGCTAATGCCATCTATATCAGTAGCACCCACATGGATCACTAGAAGTGGGTAATAGTCAGTGGGACTGACTAGAGCAGGCAGCCTCCCTGCAACAT
>JANRGW010035778.1:12560-29961 GCA_024733675.1 Psilopsiagon aymara
CGCCCCCTGCCGGCCGGGTCGCCGGAGCCCCCAGCCGGCTGCGGGAGCGGGACCGGGTGCGGGGTGCGGCGGTCACCCCCGTCCTAAAGAATTCAGCCATATCATCTGGTTTTGCCGGTTTCCTGCCCTGGTAAAAACCTGGATGTAATCTGCCTTGAGGTAAAAGCCACTGCTCTCTTAGCCTAAAGATAAACTGCCCTGCAGCTCACCAAGAACCCTTGGGAAACCCTCATACAAAGAACAGGGTGGTAAGGAGGATGCAGAGGGGAACCTCTTCCCCTCCCAGGGCCGGCATTCGTCATCACTCCACTGGGTGGAAGGCCTGTTAGGTCTTTTCTTCCATCAGCTCCCTCTCCTATGTAAGATGCATTCTGTCTGGCCTTGGATTCAGTTTGTCCCATCTTGGAGCCAGCATTTATTTTTTCTCTTGAATATGTGCATGTGTGTCTTGTATATATACACAAGTATCGATATGCATGCATCTAACTTAAACACAGCTATGGACTTTCCCAAAGAAGAGAAACGTTTTCAGTTGGAAGATACTCTTCAAGCTCCTGGGCTGAGAAACTTGCCACAGATGGAGACTACTGGTTCCTGCTCTTAAAACATTAAGGACCATAGTTTTTTGTTGGTGCATTTGGGATTTTTTAGAACAGCCCATTTCTACCCTCAGGAATATATTTTGTGCAAGGATTGCAGAATCATCATTTGCTTAATGTAGGCTCATTGCAAATTTGTTACATTTTTGCCTCTCAGACACTCCAAATTATCCAGGATTGCATCAAAGCTTTTCTTTCCAGAGCCCTTGAATACCAAAGCCGTGTTTCCATGTCCCCTGTGCTGTTGCTTGGGCTGACTGCAGGAATGCTCACTCAGCCACTCTTGAGATAGCAGGGTCATGTCGTTGCCTGGCTACAGGTCAGGCCGGGCCAGCTCTGTAGCCTCTGAGAGGAGCTGCAAGGGTGGATCTTCTTCACTCATAGAATCAGATCATAGAATGGTTTGGGTTGGAAAGGACCTTAAAGAGCTAGCTCCAGCCCCCTGCCATGGACAGGGACACCTTCCACTAGACCAGGTTGCTCTAAGCCCAACCTGGTCTTTAACACTTCCAGGGATGGTGCAGTCACAGCTTCTCTGGCCAACCTGTTCCAGTGCCTTGCCACCCTCACAGTAAAGAACTTCTTCCTAATATCTAATCCACATATATCCTCTTTCAGTTTAAAGCCATTCCCCCTCTTCCTGTCCCTACATACCCTTGTAAAATGTCCCTCTCCATATTTCTTGTAGGACCCCTTTAGGTATTGCAAGACTGTTTTAAGGTGTCCCTGTAGCTTTCTCTTCTCTCAGTCTGTCTTCATAGCAGAGGTGCCCCAGACCTCTGACCATTTTCATGGTCTCCTCTGAACTTGCTCTAGCAGATCCATGTCCCTGTTGTGTTGTGGGCTCCAGAGCTGAATGCAGTACTGAAGGTGAGGTCTCACAAGAGCGGTGTAGAGGGGTAGAATCCCCTCCCCTAACCTGCTGGTCACGCTTCTTTTGATGCAGCCCAACAAATGGTTGGCTTTCTCATTTTCTTTTCACTCCCATCCAGACTTAATGGCAGACTCCATGTATCTCATCTAATTGTTTTGTGTGACTCATTTTATCTTCTCAAAATGCAAACTTATATCATATGAGGTTTGCCCAACCACAGCTCCAGGTGACACCTTGTTTCAAGTGCTTTCCTCATTGCATGTGTACACACACACTCAGCAGCAGCTGTGATGATAGGTTTGCAGCTCATTCACTTTTTGGCAGAAGCAGTTGACATGGGCTGAGGAAGGAGGCTGCCCATCCCAGCTTGGTTGTATGTTTATGTTGTTTACCTGAAGGAATTACGCAGTTTCCCTCTGGGTTTGTTTTTTTTTAATGGCTTTATAACTTATTATGTGCACTCATAAGTATCTGGAAAGCTTTTCTGTTCTTTTTCCTCTTTCTCGGATATGTGAATGTCGTGATTTAACCCCAGCTGCCAACTAAGCACCATGCAGCCACTTGCTCAATACTCCCGTCTGGTGGGATGGGGAGGCAAACTGGAAAAAAGGTAAAACCTGTGAGATAAGAATAGTTTAATAATTGAAATATAAGCAAAATATAATAAGAATAGTAGTAACAGTAATAATAAAAGGGGAAAAAAGAGAGAGAGGCATAAAAAACACAAAACCACAAGTGATGTGCAATGCAATTGCTCACCACCTGCTGACCAGTGCCCGGCCTGCTCCCTGAGCAAAGACTGGCCCCTCCTCACCAACTGCCCCCAGTTTATATACTGAGCATGACGTGCTGTGGTATGGAATACCCCTTTGTCTAGTTTGGGTCAGGTGTCCTGTCTCTTGCTTCCTTATGGCTTCTCGTGCCCCTCCTCACTGGCACAGCATGAGACTGAAAAGGCTGTGATCAGGGTAAGCACTACTGAGCGACAACTAAAACACTGGTGTGTTACCAGCATTGTTCTCACACTAAATCCAAAACACAGCACTGCATCAGCTGCTGGGAAGAAAACTAACTCTACCCCAGATGAAACCAGGACAGTGAAACATCTACAACTGTGGAATTTCGATTCAAAATTGGTTTTGTGTTGCTTAATTGCTTCTACATAGACTGGCTTCAGTAGCAGACCTGGGTGAGTTCAGTCCATACTTTTTTCATGGTTATTTTCTTTGTATTACAGAAAGAGTCTTCAAAATAATTTCTTATTTTGTCCACCTATGTGACAACAAGTACAAGAGTTTTTAACACATTACTTTGAAGAGTAAAATTCCAGCCCTGCCAGTGCAGCCAGGCTGGGAGTTTTGCCACTGATGCCAGAAAGATAGGATCTCACCCCGAGACACAGCATAAAGCAGGAAAACAGGAATGAAAGTGCATGGCCAGGGCCAGGGATCTGTAGGTATTTTTAAACATCTCTTTGTCAACCACAAGTCAATATTTATCTGATCTGCCTACATACTTGTGTCTCCCCATTGTCATAATACTACTATCCAAGTATTAAAATAGAACTAATAAGTTGTAGCCAACTTCTACCTAGATCTTCTTCAGGCAAACACTTAGGTTAGTGTGACTGGGCCTCAGTGAGGATGAGAGCATCCAGCTGATAAGAATTCAGGGTGACTGAGACACGTGGGGGCATTTTACAGGTGCTTGGGGACCCAGGGGTGCAAATATTCAGCAAAAGGTATTTGTGGGAACACTTAGAGAGGCAAGATGCCTAACACTCCTCCAATCAACATGAGCAGCTGTAAGTGGTACATGGATGGAATGGATGATGGAAGTCTGTGATCCCTTTTGTTAAGGAAAGTAATTTGTGAAAGTTATATTCCTAACGTATACTGAATTCTGGAATGAAAAAACATTTTAAGTTCAGTTGAGGACACAAAGAAAACTCATTGTTGGCTTTTGGGCATTTTCTTGGGAAGATAATGGACAATCTGCATCTACTACACCCCCTCAATCAGTTTCTGAACCATCTGGCAAATTCAAGTCACGTTCACTTTGGGAGCAGAGGTTTTCCCAGATTTCCAGTCTTGAGGTTTTAGGGAGAAACAGCAGTGGGATAGCAGGCAACCACACAATTTGGGCTGCCTGATGGCCCCACTCTGGACACACTTAATTCCAGGTGTGCTGCTGGCAGTTTTCCACCTCTTGCCTATCCAGTTCCTAACAGGTACAGGCATGGCTGCAGGACACAGCAGTGTGGTTAGGGTGAATTGGGAAGAGGGAAATAGGGGTATTTCCAGAACGGAACAGAGGATCATATAAAGGACCGTGACACATCACTGGGAGGTGTTAGGGCCACAAAGAGGATAAAGGGTTTCAGGAGAGAATTGGAGCAGAAGACTAACTTAACTTCTGCAGTGGAAAGTGCCTAGTGACATAGAATAAGAATCTATAGGAAGCTTGTTTTATCATTTGCACTGCTCATGGAACAACTTTCTCATTCTTGCTCAAAGCAAGAGTATGAATCATTCCTCTTATATTCCTCCTTCAGAAAAATGCCCTAACCACCTTTTCCCGAGAGCTACCTTGCATTACCTCTGTGGCCAAGAAAATACTCTGGATTTGGCTCCTTGAAAAATTTGATGTAATAAAATAATAATAATAATAACAATAAACAAATGAAAAATCCAAGAGCTGTCCCACACTTTGTGTGGCTGTCATGGTTTAAGAATAAAATCAACTCTAGCCCAACCAAACCAAGGGCATTTGCTCATACAGATTTTCTGACATTTAGGAAGCCAGTTTTCTGTAAAACCAGCAGAAACAACATCACTGCAAAGGACTAGATGAGCAGCTTTCTGCGAGTGTCTAAATAAAGCTATTTATAAACTGTCCAGCTGCAAAAACACCTGGGTTTAAAGCTTTAACGGTGAAACCACCTCATGTAGGACCAAAATATGTCACTAATACCTGATCAGCATTCAGCTACATTTCCACAAGGGAAGAAAATCATCTCTGGGCTGAGAACACATGTGAAAGATGAGCATACAAAGGATAACTTTAGAGAAAGCTGAAAATAGTGTCTTGCGCTGAAGGCATTTCCTTAACAACAATGGGTGTCACTGTCATGACAGTGGATGATTTTGCTTCCAGCATCAACAAAGATAAAAGCGAACAACAAATTCCATGACTGGGGGTGGATAACGATGCTAGGAGAACACAGCCCAGTTTTGGGATGCCAGCGTGAGTTTGCAATCCTGACAGCCAGACAAGTCTTGTTTTGACTTGTAAGCTTCACTGTCACTCTACAGACAGCAACCACATTTCACTGCAGAGGACTGTACAAGAGTTACTTCAGCTGATGGCCTTTTGAGGCAGCAGCAGTTAATTAACTTTACACAAAAATGTCAGACCTGCAATGTTCCAGACTGAGATGACATGAACATGGACAAACTGAAGCCTCCAATGAAGCTGAGTAAACACAGAGCCATGGCATTATGTTTCTGGTATCAGCGGTACAGACTTCCTAATAGCTGGAGGGGTGATGAGGATTTGTCAGAGTAGAGCTAAAACACCAGCACACTGTGACCTGGGACCACAGAACCTGATGATGGGATGTGGGCTTTGCCAGAGGGAAGCTTGGGACTCAATTTACAGTTGTTGCTCTGACCCCTCTTCACCATTTGAAGACTCTTATGGCTATACACAGTGATCCTTTGTCCATGCAGTGAAGATAGAAATCTCGCCAACTCATCAGTATCATGACACATAGTATCTAAACATGTTTTAAACAGATTTTCTTTCCTAGCTTCACCTCCTATATTTTCATTATCTTCAGCAATTTTCTCAACATACTTGCAGCCCAACTCTTTAATTTCATCTTCATCAATTTTTTTTGGCAATTTGTGTTTTTCACTGCTTATAGTGCAAAAGAAACCATTAAAATTTACCATTACAATTTTATGTTTTAATACCAAAAGTTCCAAGTACTCTTTTTATAAGAATCTTACATCTTTGCTTTATTTATTTGACACATTACTGAGCACATTATTTTTGATCTGAGACTTTCATACTGAATGTCAGACCCAACCACCCAGTAACCTCACGAGGAACAAAATGGAGCTTTCTTGGCTTAGCTGAGAGAACTGAAGATTGTGAAGTCTGGTGAAGAGATGGCAAAGTTCTGTAGAAGGTGCCCTTCAAAACTAACGCATGACAGATTATGGGTTTCACAAGAACTTGAATATTTTCCTTTTCATTTAATGCATATCAAAGCTCAAATAAAATTTATTTTAAAGAAAATCTCTTAGGAAGAAAAGAATTGTTTTCAACATAGGTCAATAAAGAAAGAATAGCAAAGTTTTGTAGGAATGGTCTTGCATTTCCAATGCAAGGCCATGAATAGGTACAATTCTCATTGACTCTCTCATCTCCATTTGAGATGTAACAACATAAAACCAGGTTGTTTTGGCACAACAGGAGTCCACGCAGCTGTAATCGGTCTCAAGCTACATGGTTTTTTTGCCTTTTCAGACAATGAGAAAATGTTTTCTATGCAAATGTCTTTGTTAGTTTAACTGAGCAGTATAGCAAGATTGGAACATGTTTCTCTCATACATCCACAAGCTTCAACACATAACTGAACATATAACTGATTGTCTTTGCACAGATGGTCTTAAAAATACAAAGATCCATCAAACAGTATGTGCTAAATATACCAGTCTTTTATGGCCCAAACTCCCATAACTTTAGGCACAGGAATAAAATTTAATGTTAGACCCATATTTTTATAATTCTCACATAATTTTAGCATAAAATTCTTGATTTTTATGTATACATATGGTCATATTTTCAGTTTTAGAGAGCACGAGTGAAAAAGCAAAGTGCATTTTAGAACTTGGAAAGATGAAAGCATCTCCAAAAACTGCAAGAGAATGTGCTGAAGCTGTGGCTGCTGTCTTGGGCAGGAATAATTAACTTTTCTCTTTGCAGTGTAAGTAACCAGATAATGCTATGTAATTGCTTATGATTTGCATTGCTTGAAACGGGATTGCTAATTTCCAGCAATGATTAGCATGTCTTTTAAATAATTATTCTGCACCATATCACTTGGACACTTCAATTGCAAGTGCATCTACCATGAAATTCCTAGAGGTGTTCTCAACATTTCTGGTTATTTGTAGGCTATACGATACTTTGGCTGCTTCAGTGTTTTAGGACATGACAGCAGAAGAGAAATTAATAACGCTGTCTTTAAATATAAAACTTAACCCCTCGGAATCTTTAAAAGCTTGACTATCATCAGAGTTGACTAGGGGGTCTGATTTTATTTACAATACCATACACGAGCCCTCTGAGCAAAAAAACATCAGATTGTCTCAACAGCAGTCTAGGATTAAAATGGTGAAAACTCTTCCCTTTGGGTTGAGTTTTGACTCGATGCACTTGAAATCATGGAAAGGGTTTCTAGCTGGGTTTTTTTACAGTGGCTCCCATGCTTCTGCCTGGTGCATTTCCACTTACAGCAGTCAGTGCCTGGGCTGAAGAGACAACACAAAACCAGGGGAATTTGGCAGTCTCTGTAAATCACCCTTGCAAGAACAACAGGAAGGGTCTTTGCTGGTGGTCACCAGATCATACATTGTTACAACCAGGTGTTCTGGAAATGGCCATTCTTACAGCACACCTTTGCTGCAGATTCGTGGGCACTGCTGGAAGGGCTAAGCTGAACAAACATTCTTTCTCTTTGCTTGTTTTATTCTGAGACAACTCCTGGCATGCCCTCTTGAACAAACCCGCATTCAGCATGTGAAAAACCAGTGACAACATGACAGTTCTCAAGTAATTATTACTGAACACCACGTAATACCTCACTTTTTACAACTTCCTTGCCTTTCAAGCAAGGTGTTACTCTAGAAAGGTTGGGTTTGCTCTGAGCCCATATGAGCAGAAGGAAGCAGAAGGGTGTGTTGTCTTTCAGCAGTCAGATATTAATGGGCCACTCACACCCAGCACATACAAAACTGAGCAATAACTATTGGAAAGGAGCTGCTGATTTTAACCACATATCTTTTCTGGAGGAAAAGTAATTAATACTCGTTAGTGCTCAGGAGCAGTGGTTTGTCTTGCCCTGGCAGAGACCACTTTCAAATGCTTTCTGTGTGTTGTACATTTTTCCATGGTTCTTCATCCTGTTCAGAGCAGAGGATGAATTTTAAAGCCAGGTACTTCTCCACCCTGCCCCTGGATAGCTTCTCCTTGGTGACACCTTCCATGTATAAAACCTCCTGCCATCATTTTCGAATCTGCAGCACTGTTTTCTAAATGTTTATCACTGCTTTATGCCAGCATGAGTCACTGCTCCCAAACACTGGTTAGGAATGCAGCAGACTGAGGGTGTTTTTCTTTCCTCTAAACTCTGTTTACCTGCACTATGGAGCTGGGCACTGCCAGTGCCAGTTAACCTGAGGATTGTTCAATCCTGACAGAGACTCGGCCAACAAAAAACACCCTGAGAAGGGCAACAGTGGCTTTTGCAGAGAGCTGATAACTTGTTAAATCTTTTTTTTCCCGGGTAATTTATGAATTTCAGCAAAAGGTCTGATTGGGAGCTAACAGTCCAGAGACGGAAGGATGGGAGTGGAAAATGAGCAATTAAATGGATTAAGGCTAGTGCAGCCAGAGCATAACTTTGTCTTTAGTTCATAGATTTATTTAGTTTGTATGTGTGAACTTTGGGTAACTAATGCTTCTTAAGCCACTAAAAAAATACATGCTCAGTCAATTCATTCAATTATGAAGAGCTTTGAAAATCTCTTCTTTTCATTCTTCTGCCACCCACATTACAGATGTCATCCTAAAACCATAAATAGCTCTTGGTTTTTTTGCTTTATTTCTACTATTTACATGACAAACCTTAATGTTATTGGTCTTATTTTAAAGTCAGCAAAGAATCCCACACCCATATGTCAATGTTTTGACATTGATTGACTGGAAGTAAACCAAGAAGGATACAAAAGTACATTTTTTATGGTATAGTAGATAGAAACAGTCATTAGAAGGTCTGACAGCATGTGCCTTTATTCATTAGAAATAATGAAAGTCATCCACTTCAAACACTGGAAGCTATGGAGCAATGTACAGGGCAGTAAGAAAAAACTTATATTCTGGGTATTTACCCTGATTCTAGCAATTAATACTCAACTACTGATGAAGCAAGGGTAACATTTGGATAAGTGAAGTTGAGGTTACTATTTATTTCAGGTGTGACCAGCATTCTTCCAGAGCTTCAGACTGTCCTGTCCTTGCTTCCTGAACAGTTTGCAAGCATTTAAAAATATGTGTCTGGGGGATGGATGGACAGAAAGAAGGGAGGAGGGGAGGAAGGGAGAAAGGAAAAGAGATCATACGAAAGTCAGAAATAAAGGGCTACCCCACACTTACATACCTCTCTGTGGAGACATCACTGAATTCAGACACAGGCAGCCTGAGGAGATGGCTCACCTGGGTGGCTCCCTCATGCCTCTTCAGACGGAGTCACAATTGATCCTTCACCTCTAATAATTCATAGTAGGAGTCATTTTCTACTATGCCTCACTCTCACAACAAACATTTTGCTGTTGAAATGTATTTAAATGGCACCAAATGGCAAGCATTTTCAACTGTTTTTGCAGGAGGGAAACATGGCCATGCTTTGTCATCTCCCTTCAAAGCAAATTGTATCAGCTGTCTGTATGACTACTTTATTAATCCTTATTTTTAATTATTTTAGTAAAAATACTTTTAGCTATTTTAGTAAAAATAGCATCAAGTTGAATATCAGATGTCATCCAAGAGCTGACTGGTGACACCTGATAGGAGCTGCTGCACCCTCTCTGAATGGGAGGGTGGATGTTACAGCAGCAACATCCTGACCTGCAGCCCTTGCACAGACACTGTCCAAGTCAACAACATCCATTGACTGTTTTAAAGAAGACATCCATGCCCACCCTGTTATCTTGATCTATTTCTGCTCCTTTGGGAAATATGCATTCTTTTGAAAGACAACAGCAGTACCTACAGATCTTTTAATTGTGATTGTTGATCATGCATCATCTGGTTGGCAGCTTTCCTGGCAATGGCTGAAGAGAAATACAGCTTTTTAACAAACTTAACAATATGAGGTCTCTAGCAGTTCACAAGCTGAGAGAAGTTGCTTTCCTGGGGTGCTTTCTTGCATCTACAAATCCAAAATATAACTAAAACTCAGTGTCCATACTTGTAGCAGAATTAATATAGAATCTTTGGATAAGCTTCTGAAATCTCATTTGAAGCCTCAGACAGTCAAAGATGCAAACCTACAGAAGTAAATCAAACAAAAATATTGATCTAAATACACTGGGTAAAAATATTTCTCTCTTTGAGGGCAGAAGTGTTTCCAGAGACATTAAGTGGGCCTAAAAAAATTTCTCCCAAATACAGTATTTTTCTCTCTACACAAAACCCAGACAGTACAGATCACATCTCCCAACATAAGATACATGATACCTAGCATAACGGATAAACCGCCTCTTCTGTTGTTGATAACATCATCCAAAGGTCTCCTTTAAAGTAACTGCCAAACCAAGTTTCTTTTTCACTGATTTTATAATCTGCATATGAAAGACTTGATCTGGAATGGGACCTCTGCCTGGCTTCCGATTTTATTCCCTCAGGTCTGAAAGCGGAAAAACTATGCACGCAGGGCCTGATTCTGAACTTGCTAAGGAAGGTGCAACTACAGCAATTACAATGAGTCCAGTGGAATTCTTCCAAACTGACATTCACTACTGGGAGTACAAATTAGGTCCATATATTTGTAGGGAAAACGACTGTGAACAAAAAAATGGCAATTTAATCTTCTTCAATTATTCTCACTCATAAAACTCGGGAACCATATACTTTTCAATTAAAGTAATTTAGATTTCAAATTAGGATGAAGGAATCTCTTTCTTGACTCAGCTAGAACCATATTTTTAGCTAATTGCAGAGTTTTCTCTCCAAATGTAACATCCTGAGTTCTCATCCCCATCAGAACAACATCCCAGTTGTTAGTTGGTCTTGCTCCAAAACATTTAATATCTAATCCACCCATTAGAAGAAAGCTCCTCATCTTCCTTTCCAATATTATGAAAATGAGTGGGCCAGCAGAACAGACTATACAGCAGGAGTATGCCAAGTAACAAATCAGATATCCCTTTCCTTCTAGAGTTACAGCCACAATTGGCAGGGCAACTTCAGAAGTTGGCAGCATCCCCTTTTGCAGTCTTTGTCCCCTTAAAATGCTGGAGATCTGTTTGCTGTGTCTTGAGCCACTTGGCTTTTTCAGCAAAGTCAATTAGACTGCTATTGTATCTTCTTTAAGCTGCCTCTTCCGCAGGTTGTGAAGTCCTGGTTCGATGGGTTTCCTTCTTAAGGAAACTCTTCCCAATCCTTGGTCTTTCTTGCTCTTCCCTGGACCAGAAGTGCAACAACTGCTCAGCACATGATTGATACATTGCCAAAACTATGTTTTCTCTTTTAGTCCATAATTGTTCCTAATTTACCCCTAACACTTGGTTTGCTTTTCTGACTGATACCTCCTTCAAAAGCAGAGGCTGAGCTCCTCTGTGGTTGCACAGATCCAGTTTAAGGTTCATGTCAACTGATTTTTAAATTTCTTTCTTGTGAGAAGGCATTACTGTTTGTCTAAACAAGCAAACAAACAAACCAGCACACAAAAAGCCCAAACCACAATAACCTAAAGAAAGTCCGTGTGCTCACTTCAGCTCAAAACAAAACAAAACTTACAATTTTCTTATTTGAACATATGCAATAGTATGGATCCAAAAACCCCCAAACCCTTAACCTAATTCTCATTCTGAATAAAACTGATTTAAGCACATACACACAATATTTTCATCTGAGCAGCAGGAGTCGTTTAGTTGTTTCTAAGCTGTCTTTAAAAAGAAAAAGTCATTATCAAGCATTAAAACTTGCCCCCTTTGAAACTGATGAAAAACTATTATCAGCTTCACTGGATCAGGATTTTACTTCTGAGATAACCATCCCTTTTTTAACTCAACATTACCAATGGTACTCCAATACTAAAAACAGTAACTGAAATGTGTACTGTGCATTTTAAACAGAGCTCCCAAAGCACTAAATAATCTTCTAAAGTGATTCCACACAGGAATAGCTTTTCTTTCTTAGTCCAATGCAAGGACAATTTGGGTAGCAGAAAGCAACTGCCCAAGAGCAAATAGCCATGGTGGTATTCACTAATTACTCTAATCACCATTATTAGTAATAATTAATTTTGGCTGTATTTCCCCACAGAGTTGCTTTAATGCAGCCAGCTTAGCCATAACATAGCTAATTTTAAGCCCTAAGGTGCCACACGAGACACAGCAGTCCCACATCCCAAAATGCCCTGCTCTGCTGAGAACTGTCTGCTTGCTGAGGCTGCTGTGGCAGTATATGCACCAAGCAAGCCCAAACAGGCTCTGCCAGCCCCACACTGTTACCTAAATCAGCATCCAGTGTCAAATCCAATTTTCACTATTGTTGTGATGTACAGAATACACGGTGCTGGCCAAAACAAAGGATTTCTGTGAGGTTTCATCTCTTTTGCTATTTAACTATTGTTAAATAGTTAGATCAGTGCAATTCCTGGATTCTTTTCTCAATTATATCATCAGCAAAGGGTCCAAAGAAGTGCAGTTTGCTCAGTAGAAGTTAAATTTTATAAAAATACAATTGTTTCTAAAGCTGCAAACAACCTGCAAGACTGCACCAATTTAAATACTATTTTCTATGCGATTAATTAAACCCCTGCAAATACCCAAGGCAGATCTACCCTAACACAGAAACACAGTTCCTGCTTCAGGGAGCTGCTAATAAAGTGCCATACGCAAAAGAAATGCAGGCTCCCTTGGCTGCACTTTGCCATACAGCACAGCCCAATGGACCCAAGGGGCTCTGGAGCCCAAAGGATTGATTTTAATACTCCCATTAGCTAGATTAAACATAGGCCTGCACAGGAAACACCACTTACCTCTGCCTGAACTCCTGAGTTAGCCCACGTCTGCCATTGGCTTAAGTAACATTTCTGAGATGAGTTTGTTCTGGATATCAAGTCTCTGGTAATGCTCTTCATTGCTGTTAAACTTTGGGTATTTGAGAAGTATATTGCACTCATAGATATACCCTCACAATTTAAAATGGTTACTCATCTTTTCCTAACCAAAGCTAGTAATGCGGTTGTTTGGGATGTGCTGATTCCACATGATTATAGAAAAGAATGGATGGGAATAATCAGAAACTATTCCCACCAGAAATGATGTAGTCATCCCCAGCTTTAAGCCCGCACCCCTCGCCTTTTTATTGCAAATAAACCTGTTGCATAATTTGGCATCAGATGGATGCCAACAAGGTGTGCCTGTGCTTGAGGCTGCAGGTCAACACTGGGTGAGGAAGAGAAGCTTAAAGCTTAACGTAGAAGAAAAAAGAAAGCAGAGACCTCACCCACAGGAGTGGTCAGTGAAGGCACTGTCTTTCACACATTCCTTATTGCCTGAGACATTGTCTGAGACTGAAATAGGATCATATTTAGCAGGTACAACACAAAAAGTGGTTTTCTGGAAGGAAAGGGACACCAAATATTGTACCTCTGCATCTACTTCTGCATCTTTCCTATTATGTACATTAAGAGAATGACATATTTTGTATACAGCTATGACTAAGGTGGAATTAATTGTAATCCCTTCTCTCTTCTTTTTCAGCCCCCTGAAATGGTCTTCTAATATTATTGAAAATTTACATTTCCTTCTGTACTGAATGCAATAGATCACACATGCAATAACTTTTATGGTAGCTCCAAAGCAGAAAAGGTAAAAAAGCACTTAAATTATAAATTAGTAAGAAATACATTATATAAAATACGTTACCATGAAGAAGATGATGTTGCAGCATCCTACAATCAATGATAGTGCATAAAAATTATGCACAGTTTTTGCCAGCTCTCAAAAGTGAGTGGAAATTGGGTTGGAGAATAAAACTTGTGTGAATGAATTTGAGTAGCGGGATGAAAACGAGGAGAATTCTCTTTTCTAAACATTTACCAAACAAGCTCTGGGCTTAGTTACTTAGTGCACTCCAGAAAGTCATGCAATAAGTAGGCTTTTATAAAAGTAAAAATCTTCCAATATTAAAACATTGTCAGAGAGGTTCTGATGTCAAATGAAACAGTATATTAAAACCACAAGGACTTAGCTGTTTGACTTCAGTGACCTTTGTGTCAGTCCTAAATAAGCTATTTAATTGTTGAAATATACAGAAAACATAAGATTAAAATACGGGGCTTAGCTTTTTTACTGTGAAAGGGCTGGCATCGGGTCCACTCCCATCCTATCCATCCACCAGGGAGAACTTTCTTCCTACCTGTCAATAAAAAGATGTCAAATTTCATTAAACAAACCTATTGTTCAGCAACACAGACATTTTGAAGAATTAAAACAGCTGAACACAATAATATTTCTACAGGGATATCTACCAGCATGTCTCTTATGAAAAAGGAAGGATTCTTCTACAAGGTTTTGGGCTTGTCTCATTTGTGAGACGTTCATTTTACATTGTTATAGCTCTTCTTAGAGCAGGCCTTACACCAGCATAAAACTGGCACTCTGCGCTGGGTGAATCAGGCCCAATATTTAAAACATTAAAAATCAATTCTTACCAGCCACAAGGATGATTACTTTAAGTGGAAAAATGTGTATCTTGTAAAGGTCATTTGCCACTTTTGCTCAGAATTCATAACACAATTTCTGCTGAATAACATCCAGAATCACTGATAGTGGTTCAGCCAAAAGTCAACCCTCAGAATCGGCTCAGTTCTCAGCTGCATTTCAGGGTTTGGGATTTTCTTACAATAACTAACACATCTTTCCCACTAAAGAACAATTCTAACAGCTGACAATCCAAAGAACAAGTACCCATTGTAATTAAAGTAATTAAAAGAGAGAACATGTCTGGATCTTCTGAAATACAGTACTCCTAAATATCTGAAGAAATATCTGTTCTCTTCTTGTGAAAAATCATGGAATCAATCACCAAATGGCTCCAGCCAAGAAGCCACTAACTCCAGGCAAAGCACTCTGCTGGTCCAAGCAACAGAGGACCTTATTACCATGTCACAAGGAGTAGGAGCATGTGTTGCACAAACACCCTCCTCAGTGAACTGCAAACCCCCTGAGAGCTACAGCTGAACACTATCCTACACAGATAGGCTGTCAGCAGATACAAGAACACAGCTTATTCTTCAGGTTATCACAGCAGCCTTTCAAGCCTCACTCTGGGCTGTAATATCCCATTATACACATGACACAATGCTGCATTAAGGCAAAAGGGCTGAAATCATTAGGGCTTTGTTCCATAGTAAGGTAAGTGTACATAAATCACTGTTACTGTGGTCTCAGCCTCATTTTCTCACACATCCATTGGCATTTTTCCCTGCACTGGCTGCAGACCTCGTGCACCCAGCCTGCGCCCTTGCTTGGCTGAGTTGTCCCAGAAGAAAAACTAATCAAGTGAAGAGCATTAAGTTGGATTGTCTCCATGAACTGACTTGCTGTGTCATAACATGAGCTCCTGTGCTAGCTAAAGGGTAAGGCCAGAATCATAAGTGCTACTAGATACACAAAGAGGTAAATAGGAGTTGCACCCTTCCATCCTAAAAAGCAGCATCTCTCCAGGCATGGGGACCATGCAGCTTACATGTCCTATTAAATAATACTCCCTAGGGACCCCATGGTCCACAAGATAACATTGCTTGTGCGGGATCTAGTTATTCAGATTCATTGTGTTCACAGGGATAATGATGACCAAAGAAGTTTCTGTGACTACACAACAGTTTTTCTCATTCTTAGTTTTATCAAAAAGATAAATTTTAACCTAATGCCACATTTAGCATGGGTGTTTTGTTTGTTTTTCTTTCATTATTTTTCAGTTATGCTCAACTTTGCCTTCTATGTTCTGTGTAGTTTTCATGCCAGAATTACAGGAAGCTTTCCCAAAGCTGACTTTCATACACTTATTAGGTGGAGTTTCAGTTGACCTCAAGGCAGATACACATCAGATAAGAAACTCAGAACACAAAAGACAGGAGCAAAGCAGTTCGAACCAGAAATGCAGCTGATGTATCTGGACCTTATTAAAGCATTTGATACAGTGCGTCAGAAAATTGGACTTGAAAAATTAATTCAGATTTGCTTGGATCTAAAGACTTCCATGTGTTTTGAGAAATAATTGGAAGTTGTAGGGTTATGAAAGTGGCAGTAACATTGTGTGGAAGGCTGGTGCCTGTGCTAATGTGACATAAACTTTGACCAAATAATTAATTCAGTAGGAAGACGATATTAACTGGGAAGCAGTAGCAAGAAAAGAAAAAAGGGCAAGACAAACCAAACTATGAGAAACATACATTTAAGAATATCTGAGTAAATGAGATTTAGTGTAAAAAATGGAAGATACCAGAGTCAGATGGATGAAAATTGTCCAAATTCATCAGGGATGATACACAGTACTGAGAAAAGTCCCCTAGGTGACAGGGCAGATCAGCTCTAAGGTTGCACAATGCTGTGGGCTTTCAAAAAGGGGTGATTATTGGCTCCACATGCCAAAGTAGCTGTGCACTATGAACAGTGACAGCAAGTGTCATTTTCTGTCTTCTTTCTGGAGACGGAACCTAGATTTTTAACAGGCCTTAAGCCACCTCCTAGGATAAAGTGCAAAAAGGATCTGGCTCCCTGCACAATGAACGGTCCTACTCTTCTCTGTTTGACTTTACCCCATTATTTCGGTTTATCCTAAGTCGAAAAACTTTAAGAAAGCTCTCTCTTTTGCTAGTTTTATTGTCCAACAACTTGTGGACAATCTCCAGATCTGCCAACACAATTTAGCAGTATGCACCTTTTCATCTTTCCAACAGGTCAGTCTTTCTAAACAGCACTTTCCTCATTTACCTTGGCTCTTCAAGAATGCTCAGGGGTCAAGAACAAAGTCCTAGCACACAGAAATAGGATCCAATACTGAGAAGAAGGAGCCTCCCCTAGCACTTGCAGGGAAGCATACCTGATACAGCATGTCAGACAGCAGGAGGGAAGATGTCTGAGCAGAGATAGCTCAGTCCAGAGCTGATGCTCCTAAGATGAGTCTTTACCATTATGATGCAGTGTGCCTGAAGCATGAGCCTTTCCACCCTAGAACCATTCCCACATGCAAGTGCATTTTCAGAACTACACATAAATAATTACTTTTATGGCCTGTGCTACAACTGAAGATGATGGATTTACTGCAGAATTCCCTAACGTGACAGAGCAGAACTGGATTTAGGGAAATCCACCTGACTGTTTAACACACGACATTAGAAGCTATGAACACTTTATTGTTTGTATTGCTTTTCACCAAACTGGGCAAATGCCCTCCATCTTGTAGCCATGTCAGTATATAAATAAAAACATCAGGGGCTACTTCGGCCTCTGTTTTCCAGAAAAAATACCTTTCATTTTCACTGTGCATAATGAAAGAAAATCACGGTGCACAAAAGGTTCTTCCTGAAAAGAAATACATGTTAGCAATGCATTGAAAGGATGTTATCCTGCCATATTAACCCTTGATGAGCCGCGTTCGCTGCCCAGCGCATGTTTTGTAATCCCGACGCACAATCACACTGGGGAACCCTCATAAACCGTGCAATCAACAGAACTATGACCAAAGCGCAATTCAGGACTAAAAAGCTGCCCGGCATCTCCCGCCTACGAGCACCGCAGTTGCTCCGGCAGCGGCGCCGCTCGCCCCTCCAGCCCCGGGACGCGGGGGGCCGCTCCGGGACAACGGCCCCGCACCGGCGGCGGCTCATGTTCGTCCTTCC
>JANRGW010035780.1:0-26026 GCA_024733675.1 Psilopsiagon aymara
TTTCCTGCAGCCCCTTCAGGCACTGGAGCTGCTCTGAGGTCTCCCCTTCAGGAGCCTTCTCTTCTCCTCTGCCCCAGTCCCGCTCTCTCAGCCTGTCTTTATCTCTTGTAATGCTTACGACTCCCCCTCATGTATAGTAGCATTTTTGTCTTTCGGCATTGTTTAGCTGTGTCATGAGGTTATTTGGCTCCTGGTTATCAAGATCTAAACGGGTTTAGCTTGCTGTTTTGTCTTTGCTTGCTGCTGCTGAAGCAGGGACTTTAAAGAGCAGTGACCTCAGGAGGATTGTGGTCTTTGCAGTGCTTCATCTCAGCAGTGTGGAGGCTGCTTTGTCCCGGTCCAGCCTCTAGCTTTGCTAGTGGCAATGCCAGATGGGCCAGAGGACAGAGCTGCCACTGACCCGTTCCTGTGTTAAACCACATCCTCAGGGCTGTGTTTATTTAGACTGTGCATTGAGCTAAAACCTAAAAGATGCTAGCAGGGCACACTCAGTATTTAGTGCTGTCTGTAGGGTCAGCTGAGGCTGGATGTGAGCACCCTGAAGGCATCACACCTAGGGAGGACAGGCAAGATTAAACCCATCCCTTCTCTCAGTAGTGTGATCTCTGAGGGAGGTTGTGCCCTCACCCCAAAGGCTGGATTTGCCTTTTCCAGGCTTTCAGCCTGTAACATCCTTGCAAGCTCCTGTCCCTAGTGGTACCTTATGGGCTGGGAGCTCATAAGGTACCATTCACTTACAGCTCTGCAGCCTTGGACCAAGTTCATGCAGGCCACAGAAAAAATACCCAGCGTTTAGCTACTGATGCCTTGAACTGGGTTTGAACTGGAGCAGGTCTGTAAATAAAAGACCCTGCGGTCCATTACCAGTCCTCTCCAAGCCTTCCAGCCTGGCCGTGTTTGCAAGGTAGCTATTTAAATAAACTCACTGTTTTATGGACATATACACTTACCCTTTCATGTCAACCATTTAGGATCATGTGAGCCTTTAAAAGCTTTCACAGGCTTGAATTGCCTGAGCTGATTATGCACAAATCTGATTTGGGTGCTGGCTCTTACTCCTGTTGTTATCCTATTGTATTTCAGAACCCCATTCAGTCTCTTTCAGATCATGGAAACCAGATTAAAGGGCCTTTGCCAGGGCATCTAAGAAAGCCTGTCTTGCTGAAGCTATTGGCCATCTCAGTCTGAAATTGATTGCCAATAATAATTAATCTTTTCAGCAGAACTCCCCTTGCAGAAGTTGTGCTTTCACTTTGCCAGTTATCAACATATATCCCAGTCGCTTTATTCCCTTCCTGCTCTGTTTCATGTATGTTTTTCAACACTGAAAATAACATCTTCTATATGCAAAGCAATAGTTATGTTTTATAACCCAAGAACATGCAGGTCTAGCAGTATTTCAGTAAAAGAGACAATTAGAAGGTAATTTACACTTGGCAAGCACAGAGACAGAGCAGGACTATGCAAATCAGGTACTGAATCTTAGGTCGTCAAGAAATGAACATTTAATGGCAGAAGTTTTCTTAACGGAAGAAAAATGGTATGTATTCCTTAGGTACCTGCTGCCAGAATTTGGGGGGAAAGTGCTGTGTAATCATTTTCCCCCACCATGAACAAAAGACTCTGTTCTCTTTCATTTCCTTTTAACTTCTGTTTAAAGCTGCCATAATCCCCACCCCACCCATTCCCATTAGTTTTATTTCTGAGTTGGACTTTTCTCTCCCTTCGTTTTGCAGGACTAACTGGCGCTTCCCTTGTGCTCCTGTTCTGGGGGGGCTGCAGACAGGATGTGCTGGCTGGGACTGGTGCTGAGCTCCCAGATGTGAGGATGGGAGAGCTGCAGCTCTAGTTCCCCCATACAACAGCACTATACAAAGTCGTCTTCTAAAAGACCTTACATAAAGAAGCAGTAAAGGGCATAAACGTCTCTCTTTTTATTCTCTGTAAACCTATAGAGGTTTCAAAGTCTGTGGGAAATTGTCCAAAAAAAGAAATGAAGTGTTTAATAGTGCTATTTTCGTCCTGAACTCTCTGAATTCCTCATCTCTTCCCCTCCTCCCCTCCTTTTCTTCCCCTGATTTGCACTTTGGGGTTAATAAACCTATTCAAGTGCAGATTTGGAACCAGAAAGGTTGTTTCTCCTTTCTGCTGAAGTATATTCTCCTCTTGGCCAAGCTGTGGCCTGACCTTGATTCCCAGGGAATTCAATGGAGCGATGAGGGAGATGCTGTCCACCACAAACCAGGATGGGCTTTCTGAAGGTGGGTGCATCACCCCGGTGCAGAAATGGACGATGGAGTTTGTGTTGTCCGAAAGCAGCAAGAAGAAATGGTCACAGCAATCACTCCTTGTCCTGCTAGTCAGTGAGCTTCATGACAGAGATAGGTGACCATGTTCATGAGCTTCACCAGATTCAAAGGGGACCCATAAACCTCTATCAAGGATGTCTTTAGATTTTCCTCAGCAAATTCAAGGTTCAAATACATCACGAAGTTTCTCCAGCCTCCCTACTAGACAGTAGCCTGGTGCAGCTGATATGAGCAGCAGCGTAGCACAGGGAGCATGGCATCTCCAGTATGCTTCAATGCTTGTGCTCCTGTCTTGCTGCTGACCCTCAGTTCTGTCTCCTGATATCAGACAGCAGCAGCTCAGCAGTCCTGCACTGTTCTTCCTCTAGAAGAATTTAACTCAGTCTGAACTGCTGCTAGAAAATGCTGCATGAGGTGAGGCAGTAAGCATGTACATAGGTGCAAGACTGAGATCAGGCTCTTTTGGTTCCCTTTGTCTCTCACTCCTGCAGAGCTAATATGTCTTTCCACATGGGTCTCCTAACAGCCCTACCATGGCTGATGGAGGAAGATCATTCCTTCCTTCCTTCCTTTCTTTTCATCTGGGACAACTTGTTGTTTTGCTTCTTCACTGGTTTTTACATTTCACGTTTCAGGGTGTTTTCTCCCTTGTGCTGATACTTTGCCCATTAAACTTCTTTTCTTAGAGTACTCCTTAAAAATATTAACATGTACAATATAATTTATGATAATCTTACAAAATCAGTGAAGGTTTTTGTGATTATCACCTGATCAGGTTTTAGAGAAAGAACAGATCTGCATTTGGATACTGACAGTTGTCCTGTCCACTTTGCACTTGAGTGAATCAAGCCTGGGGCTCTGCCATGGAAAAGACCAGTATTGGAAGGTCCCATTCTCATTTGCAAGTGGTGTGTGTCACCACCGAGTTTGATGAGATGGCAATGAGGTTTCTCCAGAGAAAGACTGGCCTGGGCTGTTATCAATTCTTGTTTGGTTTATGCATTGTTTGAGTTGTTCAGCAAGTTTCCACCAACAGAAGCAGCTCAGTCACAAGATGCTGTGGGATACGTGGCAATGGCTGGATGGAATCCTCTCCCCTGGTTTTTAGGGTCTTATGGTGAGAAAACAAAACAAGTTTTGGCAGATCCAGGAGAAGATAGCTGGAGCATCATGATGTGCAAATCACTGCGGCATAATAAACAGAAGCTTGAGTGAGTTTGTTTTCATGACAGAGCTCCTCTATAACATAGTCCTTGGAGACATTATTAAGTTGGTGCCAGAGAGACAAAGAGTGTCACAGTCCAGGAAGAGAACCTCCCTCTTGTCTAAATTAATCTAAATGGTTTCTGAGTATTTTCCTTTCCCGAGGTCCCTCTTGCCTAAGTGCCTCGTTTGTGGCTGTGCTCCTGCACAGGCTCTGCCAGCAAACACGTCAGCAACCCAGGCCCTCAGGACAAGTTATGGGTTTACAGCTGTTTATGTTAGCTCATGTGTGAGAGGTCTGCATATCTGGAGGTGGAGGCCCCAGCTTCTGCTTCCCCCCAGACCAGCATGGGAGCAGCATAAGGATGCATTATGCTGCATGCAGCTTGGAGCAGTTGTGCAGGGGAGGCTGCAGATTTCACCTGCCAAGAGTCAGAAAGTTCTTTATGTTTTGTGCTGATGAGCAACAAATGAGGCAATTATGGTAATATCAGTTATTGCAGCTGGGAAGATAATAGGTTTCCACTTCATTTTTGGAGTGTGTTAATAATGAACTGGTACAAACAAGGTGAAGATGATCCATCCAAGCTGTGCTCATGGATGTGCCTTATGGGATCTGCTTGTCTTGGGGTCATCTGTAAGCTTAGAAGATTAAAATAGCCCCTGATGGGCTGCAGAGAGACTGTTATTATATTTAATATTGGAAGTCATTTGGGTTAAGGCCAGTCCTCAAAGAGAGAACAGGGTGATCTTTGGGGTCCCTTCAACATGGTGTAAGACTGTCATGCAGGCTTTCAAGCTCTGAAGCTATGTTTTATGAGGGCATAAAATCAAAACATCCCAGATCTGCTGGATGAGATGAAGTGAAACAGGATCATCTGCAGACAAAATCTCTTCCTGCTTAGTAGGCTAGTTTTCCCTTCCAATCTTGTTTTTGGTCCAGCAGTTTTTGGTGGTTCCTGGTTTCCACTAGCTCCACACAGCCACTTCCCTCTCTGTTTCCAGAAGGAATCTGATTTTTTTATGCCCTTATGGTTTAGGTGGGTATTTGGTGCTGAGAGCCTGCCAGCCTGCTTCTCCTCCACATCCTTGGTCCCTCATACCCTCTTTCTCCTGGCCAAGAGTGCTTGGCTGCTGCCTTCTCCCCTTCCCTCCAGGACGGCAGCGGGGGGAAGTGGCATCAGTTCCTGTCTTACTGTCAGCCACAGGCTCTTCAACAAAACGCACCTTGCAGACAAATCACAAACCAGGTACCCTCCCCAGCGAGAGATGATTTCAATCCATGTGTGTGCTGCATGGTGCCTGTTAGTATTCTGTCCATGTTACTATTGGAGAGTCAGTCTTTATTTCCGAAGGAGAAAAAAGGCAGTAAATTCAGCAATGGCTCTTTCACAATATGAAGTAAGGGTCTGAGTGGCTTGGGTTGTTTTTTTTTTCCCTTCTAAACTTCATATCTTGTAAGGACTTTTCAAAATAAATGCTTATAAATTGTAGCACCTTTTGTCGAAAGGTTTTTGAGGTGGGGAAAACCAGTTGATTTGGAGTTTGCAGTTTGCTTTTGTTACAAGTTATGCTATATTTGACATAGATTTCAAAGTCTTGCTGTAGCATTACAGCTTTTAGAGATGTCAAACATATTTATAGCTGAGAATACTTTCTAAATTTGAAGTTTTAGCCTTTGCCCTTTTTGGGCTAGGGGAGAAAGCAAGACAATAATTCCTTCAGTCTATTCTGTAGCAGATGTAAGGGTACGTAAGCTATTATGGATTAACAGCACTTGTACTTCATATTCTGCTTAAAGCCAATTTGGGATAGATTAAGACTTAAGTCTTCTGATTAAAGCTCAATGACATGTGAGAAATTACAGAGTTAAGAGAAATGGGAATGAGTCGCTCATCTTTGTGAATGCAGATGATCTAGAGTATACTTTATATTTCCATTACACTACTTTGACTGATGGTTTTTCCAGCATTTTTATTCAGAGATAATTTTCTAGTCTGGCACTGTGATTACCTGGATAGTTAAGTGTTTGGCAGAGAAATAAAGGTATTTTAGTTTCAGGGTAAAAGCATCATCCTTAAGTAATGAAGATAATTTTGGCCAAACTTGTTCCAAATTGCCTCAGGAGCTGAAACTTCCTCTTTGAATATTGTTAGGAAACTAATTAAATCTCAAAGATGAAAGTAGAGGTATAAAATATACATGAAAATCACGTTGCGAGCCAACAGGAATTGCACATTATATCACCGTTCTAGTCCATTATTGTCCCAGGGAGCATTTTCTCTCAAATTATCTTCATTTCACTGAAAACCCAAACAAAATGATTTGATGTTTGTGTAATATTTTAAAATGTACCTATCTGAATGCCACAAAGCCCAAATAATCCTTTCCCCTCCTTTTTGAGCAACCTGGTCTAGTGGAAGGTGAACCTGCCCATGACAGGGGATTGGAACTGGCTGAGGTTTAAGGTCACTTCTAACCCAAACCATTCCAGGATCCTATGATCTGATTTTTGGAGGGGAGAGCACAGTGGTGCACAATGGGGGCTGCTAGTTTCATTTTCTGTGTAAATGCAATTGTTGAACTTTGATTCCTCCGAAAAGCAGTCTGTCTTGGATGAGACACGGCAGAGACTCCTTGAGGAGTGCTTTCTTCTGTGTTTAAAGCAAGATCTGATTGCCTGGGATCACTTCAGCAAAACGATCAGGATTCCTTCTATAGTTTGGGATCAAAGTCACTGGTGCTTTCCAGCTGCTTTGCACTGTGCTGGTAATGCAAAGCAACCATAAACTTGGCTTAACACGGAGACGTTAAGTTTATAGGCTGCTTTGTATCAATCATTGATTTGCCTGGCCAGAGTATACCAATGGATCTGGTGCTATGGAGCACTGGGAGAGCTCTTTTATCACTACCTTTCTGTTTTCAGATGAAGTGCCACCAAAACCACGTGAAGGTTGTTATTACCTTAAGCAAAACTCAGTGCAGTTCAGGAACCTCCTTCGAGTCTCAGCAAAGGAGCCTTGTGAAGGCAGATCGGGATGATTTTGTGCCTTCTGAGCTTTCTGAAACACCACACAGGATACGAGGTAGTGGCCTGAGGAGGTGGAAGCCCCTGTGGTAGGAGTCAAGCAGTGAAAACTCACTTCAGTTTAGTCACGAGCACTGCCCTTAAAGTGTGACTCCAGTCACAGCAACTCACATCGGCTCAGGAGTGGATGTGAATTACGTATTGGGTGTTAATTCTGGAGGCATTAAGAGCATTTAGGTGGTCAGCATCCACTTAAAAATAATCACTTGTAATGATATTGCATTTTTCCCAGAGTATATCATAAATTTGAGGCAATTTATTTTCTCCCCCAAATAAATAACATATAAAAAAATACAGCATCTTGCATTTCTCAAGGACTTGCAAGTGGGAGTTTGTTACGTTTCATTTCAGAAGATTTATGGCACGAACAAAATCGCTTCCAGTGAAAAATAAATCAATTCTTTTCAGGTCTCTACTGGGGGCTTGGAAAAAGTTCTAATTACATCAATGAGATAGCGAAAGCGAAAACTACATATGTGAGTTTTGGAGCAGTATTTTCTCTAAGTTTAACACCCTTATACATGTGAGATTGGGACTCTAATGCACCAGCCTGTTGAGCATCTGCAGCAGCACAAGTCTGTACAAGTCCCCAGAAGATAGTTGCATGGTTTTAAGTATTGAGTTTTCCTTGTAGCAAGCAGTTTTCCTGTCTGAGGGAGAGTTTTTTGTTCCAAAAGGTTTAAGTAAATGCAGTCATGTTTTCAGAATTTATTACTTCTCAGGGAAAACATTTTATTAGGACTTTTATTGAGTTGCAAATGTTGAATAGGGATTCTGGAGGAGTTGTGTTTGTTTTCTGAAGCGTGCTTAATTTCAGCTTAACAATTGGCTGCGACTTCTTCATTACCATTCCCAGTGATGGGCTTGCATACATTAACATTCATTCCTACATCCCCAAGATCTTCAGGAAAAATGAGTGTTGCATTAAATACCCCATTTTCTACAAGAAGAACAAGTTATGGCCTATTAAGGATGCAAAATCCCGGTTCCCCATGATGTCAAAATGCTGAGAAAATGGGAAAATGCTGTGTATTTGACATATTCCCGCATGTAACTTGCCATTGCTCAGTTTTGTTTCTTTCAGTGAATAACTTGAAAGCAACTTGATTTTCTTCTCATTCGATTTGTAGTCAGCTAATTACTTCTGTGGAAGAATAGCTGATGAATGGAAAGGGGAAGGGTTTGAAGTCCCTTGTGGGAAAGTTCAGGTATTACTGATGAACTCAGAAGTGTGGATGCTGTAGCTGGGAGTGATCAAATTATGATCGGGGCCAAACCAGCACAGATGTATGCAGATCACGCAGCAGCTCAGCAAGAGGTTTTAGTGACTTTCAAGTGAGTGTGTGCATGTGTAAGGTACATGCTGATGCCCATGCCTCATGGGGAGGGTTAGGGTTAAAGGGTAGGAGAATAGGGCTTTGGGCTTTTCCTGCATGAAACTGAAGGTTCCTTCGGTGTGAATCGGCATTACTTCTATGAATTTAATGATGCTTCTGACCTACCCCTGCTAGATGTGCCTCAGTACTGAACACAGAACTAAGCCTTGGCTTGTCTGCAGAGGAGGGGGTAAGGAGGGAAGTCATGAGTCATCTAAAACCAGGGGATTTTTGGTTCACCAGATCCCTGTGTGACCAGAGATACAGAATTTCATGGTCTCCTCCAATCCTGAACCCAGATACAAAACCTTAGCTCTTTGCAGCATCAGCATCATCTCTCTCACAGGAGTGAGGCCACCCTGATGTACCTAACAGGAAATGTCCTCTTTCTTCTCGTTTTTGACTTGGAAGTCATTCATTTTTGGCATAAATGAGACTTTCTGCCTCCAAGTTCATCTTATCTTTACTAACAACAAAGCTTTTTTTTCCTTTATTTAAATATTCTCTGGCTTCTTGGTAGGCTCACTGTGACTACGGTCAATATGACTGGGATAGGGAACTAGAAACAGGAGAGCCATGTTTTTTCCCACTTCTGCCATCGATTCTGTCTCTCAGCAAGCTGTCAGCATCTCATTTTCTTGAGTTGTAAGATGTGGGCCTGATACTTTGCAGGGTGCTTTGAGTTATATGAGGGGAAAAGTGTGATTTCTGTTTGAAGCTCCATGGAGAAGCAGTCACGCACATCAGCAAAGAGATGCACCTCCTGTGTTAAGTCATTCATATGCACATAAAGCTATACCAAAGCCAATGAGGAGGGCTGAGGAGGTGGATCTGCTTCAGAATTACTTTATTCATATGCAGACTTCACAAGGTGTTTAATTCTTTTTCTTTGCTTGCTTATTCTTTAACCTGGGATTACCGTACCATAAGTAGACTGAGTCAAATAACCTCCTATGCAGGGGATGAATTCTATTCATAAATAAACCAGAAAGGGTAGAAGAGGGCTTCAGCCTGCAGAGTCACCCTGTACAGCATGTATGTTTCCAAGAGCATGTATGTGCAAATGTGTAATAGCCGTATCTAAAACCAGTGTGTCCTGTTTGAACAAGCTGGGGGCTTCAGAAAGGCTGAAAAAGAGGGAGAAATAGCAAAAGTTGGGTAAGATCCAACTCCTGGGCTTTATGATGAGTGAGGAGAATTAAGGTAAGGAGTAGCATGAGCTGACATTGCCCAAGGAAGGGTATGGCTAGACACAACGTGTTGTGCAAAGAACTGTTAAGGAGTGGCAGAAAGAACTATTTAGCACAAAAACCACTGAAGTGAGCACGAGCAAGAGAGCTGCTTTTCCAGATGCATTCAGAACATCATTCAGTGGAGTGAGAGAACATCATTCAATGTGGTGAGAGTTATGGAAAGTCTGTGTATAAAGAGAATGGAAGGAAACGAATAGGTTGATCTGATGCCAACTGAGCAAGAGAAAATGCCTAACCTGCTGTAAACTGCTCTCAATCTATTTCTATACCCGATGGCATAGCTGCATAGCAGGGTGGACTTGGCTCCTGGAGAAGATAGGACACATGTAAAGATAAGAAAAGCAGCTGAATATAAGAAATGCTCTTGATAGGAAAGAGAAAGCCTTGTTTTGTAGCTGAAAGGAGGAAAAAGACATGGATTCCTGCCTGGCTCAGTTGAGTTACAGAGAAGCCTTTGCGAAGCTGATGTGATTTCCAAGATCATCTCCTCTACCCAGCCTCGTCTCGTGCGATGCAGTAGAAAGCTGTCAATCTATCTCAGCTTTACCCAAGTGAAGAGACCAGGAAATATATTCTTGAATTAAAAGTTCTTCTGTTTGAAGTCAGCAGTTTTCCAGAGTCTTAAAAGACACCTGCGGGACCAGCAGGACAAGGCCTGGGTGCATTTGGAAGCTGATGGCATTAAAATGCATCCTCTTAAGCTTCTGGCTCAGCCTTGCAGATGCAAGCTGTTGCTAGGCTGAGGCTCATGCACTGGTTCCAAAGGTTCTTGCGTTGTTTAAGCTTTCTTGTTGCTGCTCTGAAAAAGTGAAGAATGGTTTTGTTTTCCAAGATAAAACACATCTGCAACACCCCAGACGAGACAACCATCTGGCTCTCTTCAACACCTCAGGCTTTTCTGAAGGGGAATTGTAGTCTACAAAGCAGGTCTGCAAGGTGTTAAGGCTAGTAGATTTTGCTCTGCACGCACATAGGAATAAGATGGGTGGGGTGAAAAAATGCAATCTCTTTTTAAATTGCTTTTCTAGGCACAATTATAATCACTGTACTAAGTACTGTTCACAGATGCAGACTTCTGTGGCTTCTATTATTGCTTCTTATGTTTGGCTTTTGATTTGCGCAGCTGCTAAAGAGATGGGTTTGTTGGCTATGTTGGTCCAAGGTCACTGTAGCATGCCAGCACACATGGCATGAGTCTGAGCCATGCCGGCTCCCTACAAAACCCCCAGGAAAAGTCCTGATCCTGATCTGTCTCCTCTTGGTCATGGTGTTAAAGATGCCCTCTGTCATGAGGATGTTTATCTGCTACAAAAGGATAGGCAAAACAAAACCACTTTACTTGGACTGGGAGCCACCTGCGTCACTGTGAAGTCAACTGAAGGTATAGTACTGGCGTTGCAGAGTTCAACACGATCAACTATTTCAGCAACAACCAGCTTGAAAAGTCAGTCTGTGATCGAGTTTCTTCAACAAGGCACAAGTTGAAGCCTAATGCATGCTAATTTCTAAATGTTGCTGTAGTCTCTGCTGTACACACCTGCCTATGACAAACAGTCCTGGTCCCACAGACAAGCAAAATAACTTGTCAGCTCTGCTTCCCTCTGGGATAGTCTTTATTTAAGAGATGTCATTTTTCTGTAATTAAAGTTTCATAGAGTTTGAAAGTTGCATGCTCAAAATGTGCAAGAGTAGCAGGGAGTACAATCCTGCTCAGGATGGCACAGGGCTTCCACTGATGGAAGGGTCATTGCAGGCGGCTGTGGAAGGAAGCATGGAAGGAGCATGCAAGGCTGCAGAGAACATTTGAGCACCTGGAGATCCTGAGAAGCCATCAAAGAAAAAAGATGAACCCCAGTGGTCCCTGTGCAATGTTTTGTTCACCAGAATGGGAGCATCAAAGCAGCTTTCTCAATCTGTTACACCATATGAAAGTACGTTGAAATGTTTGAGGCTAGTCACCTATGAGGAGGGACATCTAGAGTAAGGGCCCATTATATGATAACTGGCTTGGCTGGTGCTGGGCATGCTTCTCCAGTAACCCTGGAGAGCCCGTGGTGATTACACAGCATTGTTGGCTTTAAAACCAGATCCTCTTCCACAATGAATGGAATGGATTAATCCTCCCTTGCCACAGGTGCAGCATCTTAAACCAAATAGCCATAACGAAGGCTGCTATAACCAGCACCGTGACCAAAAAGAGGGTTTCAGCTTGCAATTGCATTCTGTGCGCTAACCACTTCTAGATAGGGAATCCCAGCCCATGCTCTGATTTCTCCAGATCTTTTCCTTCTTCCTTGTGCTTCCTGTGGACACACTGGGCTTGCCTACCTGCTCCTGCTGGTGCTTGTCTGGTTGGAATCCAGCCTTCCCCCATTTTTCTGGGATACAGGAAAGACAAGAAGGCTGGAGTGACTCACAAAGAAGGCAAAAGGATTGTGCATGTTTTTCACACTCACTTTGCATGGCAGCCTCTCACATCCTCCAGCTGCCCCAAAGCAAGCGTCCCAGAAAGGAGTGAGAGTCTCTGCACGCCAGACAAGCCAAAGGCATGTTGCTTTGCTAAATAACAAAGAATCATGATTTATGTCATTTGTTTATACATCTGAACAAGAAATGCTCTAAGCAGGACCTAAAATCTGTTCTTTTTAAAGACAGCATGCAGCAAGCCTTCAACATTTAAACTCTGACAAAACCATAGAGAAGCTGCAGTGTGACTTAGATCTAAATCCACTACCAATAAGTTAGAGGTATTAAAATCAGGCAGAATAGAAAGGCTTCCAGCTTTAGTTAACTGAACTGGATTTATCTGAAGAGGAAGGCTTTCCGTCTCAGTTGAGAAGTAAGATCATATAATAAGCTACCACCGGAATGTGGAAGGGATCACGAAATTGGCCTTCCATCTTTAAATCAGTGTAGGCTCCCTTTCAAGCAGAGGAATGAACTTCTCAGTCACTGACTCCTCACCCACGCAAGCGCTGGGAGCCATCCAAATCTTATTGCTTAAGGCAGTCCCAACGACATAAATCACCAGCAGCTCCCAGCCTGATCCTTGAAGTTACGGTATCAAGCACTGAAGAAGCGATGGTGAAGCTGAATCAGCAATGGGGTCTCTTCCCCTTTCACAAATGGATTACAAGAGTTATTAATCCTGCAATAATAAAGACTTCCCCAAATAATCAAATGGACCCACAAACAGTTTTGTAGCACCTTAAAACAAAATGCCGAAAGCTTTTGGGGCTTGATCTATGAAGATACCCAGCAGCTTTAGCCTCTGTGGATCACTTCCCCACCTTATGTATAAAGCACTAATTCCAGCAAAAAGATTCTGATAAAAAACCGTCAGCACAAAATCTGTAGCTTTTTGACATAAAATACGGGAAAAAAGCTGATAGAGTGGGGAAAAGAGGGATCTATCTGAAGCTGAGCAGAACTCCCAACCTCAGCCAAAGATTTTCGTGCTCTTTGTGCTGCTTCTTGTGGGTACAAAGTCTCCTGGTCAGGGATATGCCTAATATTTAATGTATGCCCCCAAGCATATTGAGCTGTGATGTTCCTCCTGGCCATACCTTGTGTTGTGGTGTGTGTGAGAGCCCATTGAGCTCTGCTTTGTGCCCCCTGGCAGAAGTCCCTACCCTCAACAGCAGTAAAACTCCTCCGGCTGTATTGAACCACCAAGAGGTGAGAAGAGGTTGCATTTTAAGGCTACACTCAGAGCTGATTTGCCTCACCTCCGTCAGGAGGTTGTGTGTTTGCTGCCTACAGAAGAGCAGACTTGGGGCCGAATTCACCACTTGTCTGTACAGCTTGCTCACCCACACACAGATACTTCTGATCCAAAAGCTAGGTTGGTTGCTTGTTAATTTTCAATCAAATAACCTACTACTTTGCTTGTTTGGAAACAAAGCTCAGCTGACTTCAAACCCAACAGAAATGTGTTAATGTTTTAGCAAAAAATGCTCATTGTTCTTTGTTTTGTTCTGAAAGCATTTTTTTTTCATTAGAAGAAAGGCTGCATTGCTGTTGGAAGTAAACAGCACAAATGTTTACAAATGGTTGAAGTCCATATGCGGTTTTGGTTTGGACAGAGCATTCTCATTCCACCCATCAAGCACAATCCATTACTCTTCCACTGCTCTTTTCTAATGGCAGTAGAATCAAATCGGCAGAATCCAGCCTGATAATGATGAAATAATAAGCAGAGTAAAATTAGATCCTCATATACATACATATAACAGTACTTGACTCCATCAGCACCTTGACGTGTACATATAAATGAGAATAAAGTGATTTAATATTCACTGGTGTATAAGGGCAAGTAGAGAAATACTTCAAATATGGTCCAGATATTTAACTCTCAAGAGCAGTGTATTTAGGGAGCAAGGTCAATAGCTCTATTGCTGCCAGCCCTCTCCAGTGCAAAGCAGGCAGCTATGGCTTTTTGTGAGTGAGGAAATCTCACTTCTGGCAAAATAACAGCATAACAAGTGAGCGCTGGGTAGAGATCACTCACAGCACTGCAATATTCTTCTGCCCATCAGTGTGCTTGTGGAGTTAGTCCAAGCTGAGCAATCGGGCAGTGCTTTTCAGAAGGGGCCAGCAGATCCAAGATGGAAATTAGTGTCAGATTTCCCAGTGAATCTGCAAGTTCCCGCTCCAATAACAGCCTGAATTTTGACCTAAAGATCTCTGCCTCCACTCTGGGTGCATACTGGGTTTAGAGGAAACAGTTTATCCCCAGTGCAGTTGATGGGCTGCCACTGGGTGATGCACATTCAATTGCTGTTGGACTTGTTAGATGATGAGCATTCCTATGTGACTGGACTGACATGACTTAAAGCTCAAACTCAGCCTTAAACCTTAAAAAACAGCTTTTGCAGTGGGTTAGTGGTCCCTGGAGCTGAGGAAGAAGCAGGAGAGCAGCGATGACAGTGGAAACTCTTCCATCCCTCTTTTTGGCGGAACTGTTCAATGGGAGGCTCTGTTACCTTTTACAGGTTTCTGATATTCCACTGCAGGCTGAGGCATTATTTTTAATGTCTGAGGTAAACACAGTGGAAGGAAAAAGAGAAATTCTGCCAATGTTTGCTTAGCCTTACTGATATCCTGCAACTGCCGAACGGGGATTTGCATTATGTGCCAAAACTTGATGAAAATGGTGGTTCAAAATCAACCCAGAGTGTGGGTGGATCCTGCCCCAAGACATATTTTTTCCTAACTGGAATTAGTATTTACTTACTGGAGAGTCTGCTTGCACTGCTTGTGCATTTTGTGCACTGAGGATCAGGTTAAAGTAAATGTTATGAGGACTAAAGATATGCCGAGGTGATCAGTTTAGTAACAGTGACATTTCTGGGGCAGCTTTGGAGCAGATCACATCAGAGCAGCAATTAACTCCCCGCTATTTATGGTAAAGTCAAGTATCTGTTGTGTGGGAAAGGCATAGGAGAGTTATGACTGACAGCCTTCCACTATCACAAATGCAAAAGCATTTGTAGAGCTGTCAAGCATGAGATACCCAGCATGTTGGATTTGTCAAGCAGATGTCATCAGAGGCCACTGGTGTCCAGATAGCTGGGATTGTCATTTACAGCTGGGGAGTGTTTTCACCATGCAGAAGCATTGGCAGCTCTTCTTCAGCCTTGAAGATGAGCTGGCATCCAAGGTGGTTGTTGGGTCCATGCCTGGATGTACCATAAGAGTTTACCAGCCTGGTGAGCTCTGGTCAGCAGCCCATCCCAGAGAGAGGATGGAGCAGCACAGGTAACAACTAAGATTTCTGCTGGAAAGGATTTGAGTTCAGCAAATTGAAACTCGCTTTAAAAACATGATTCACATTATGAATGTCTCAGTGACATTTTAATAACTTGAGAATGGCCAGAGAGCAGAAAGCAGGCTGCAAAATTCCCATCCTCTTGTCACATCTGTGATGAGTTGATGCCATGTGGTATATTCATAATGCATTCACTCTCAGTTTGTTTCTACTGAGGTCAACCCACGATATAGCAGCTTGTTTTTGAAGATGATTTGAATCATCTTAAATATGTGCTGAGGAGCAAAACCCCACCTACATGAGTGAGCTTTGCAGCTGCACAGCAGTGTAAAGAGAGCACCTATAGCATGATGTCCCCAATGGGATTAGGGAGCTTCAGCTCTCAGTCATTCAACACTGGTTGCTGTCCCTTCTAGGGTCAGGAAAAAAAGCCCACACGACTTTCTTTTTGGGTTCAAAATAAGCAAATATTGCACTGTGCACCTTTTTTGCACTTGATATCCATGAGAAGAGCGATGGGAAAATGGGAACCCGCCCTGATGAGGAATTGTTCAGGCATGACTGTGATTGCTTTAAAAGCTGTGCAAAGTTGGTCTTTCCTTCTCAGGTAGTTCCCAGGAGGATAATTGCCCCAATATCTTTTGCTAATCTTGTGTCAGGGAGGAAGTTTGGTCACTGACGACCTCAAATTCTTAGGTTCTTAAAAGACTTGAAGCAAATATATTAACATAAAGTGTACTTCTGTTTCCATTCTCTGTAGAACAACGCAATTTCCCCGGGTTGGAAAGTAACATTTGCAAACTGCTGATGGAGATGGGAAATCTTGGAAATAGTTTGTCCTAAATATCACATGGAAACAAAAAAAACCTCTCTTTTGGCTATCTATGCTAAAGCGTTTACATGGGAGGAGTACATAAACTGAATGAAGTGATGTTTTCTGTGATTCCTGTGACTGATGAACAAGGAAAGCCCAGCGCAGCACAAAGCAGTATCTCCCCACTAGGAACTGAGAAAGGCAGGCTAAAAATAAATGGTATGCAGATAAATACAGAGATATTAAGTACACACGGCTGTTCCTGGGTCTTTGTAGCTGTTGACTGCAACAGTGAAAATCCCAATGCGAAGGGAATGTTTGAGCACCGTGTTGTTTCAGTCCAAGAACTGAAGTTACCAAGTAGTTTTAGAAGGTATTTTGCACCACAAGTAGCCCATTAGAAGTTGGGCATTTGAAACACACTGGGATTAACAGTTAGAAGAACAAGACTTGAGCTTGTTCTTAGAGGGGTATGTTACCAGGTTTGCTATAAGGGTCCACCTCATTTTGGGGGAATGTAGAGGGTGGACATAACTACCCTGGTTGAAGTTTGGGCTGTGAGGATGGCTTTGGTACTGGGGAGCTGCAGAGCTGTGTGTTATGCAGCCCTAGACACAGGGTAAAAGTTAAAGCCTTTATCACAGTGTACTGCTCTAGGCAATCCATTTTCAACCTGGGTTGTAGCAATTTTAGAGTCCTGAAAATCATAAAATCATAGAATAGTTTGGGTTGGAAGGGACCTTCAAAGGTCATTTAGTCCAAATGTTGACAGAGAATGTTTTTTGTCACCTTTCTGGAGCCATATACTCTATTTATCATGAAGCGCTCTGCAAGGGGCTTGGAAAAAGCAATCTAAGCTATAAAACTGACCTTCAAAGCTTTCCTGTGTGTCAGAATTAACATCTCGGACGCAACCAGAATTGGATCTTTTAGGGCAGCCAACATGTCCAGGGAGCAGAGAGCAAGGGACTGTGCAGCTGGTCAAAACCAATTTGATAGCTCCAAGTGTCTGGGGTGTGTGTACATAAATCTGTGTTAAACTGCCATTTAGAAAGTGTGGCTGAAATGTCTCCTCAGAGTGCCTCTTTTGACCTCTAATCCCATAGACTTTTCATCTTTCCATACATGAAGTGGGAAGTTGTCCTGATCCAGTGCCCAGTGAGGACAAAGCTGAGAATGGGAAAGAGGATGAGGTGCCTGGGCATAACCACTTCCCTGGCCACATTCCTTTTTCTCTTCTAGTTCATGACCTTGCTTGTCATTTAGAGGCTAATGCTCAAATTCATCACCCTTCTCTAATGGATTATGTACACAGACCATTATAAAAATAAGATTGTGTGATAATAACTGTTAAATTTCAACTCACTTAGACAAAGCCTATCAGCTTGCTGAGATCCTACCATAGACCGCAGGGGCAGGAAACAGTCACATAAGGTGTTATGAATTAAACCCAGCAATTCTCTAGGACATACTCTAAGAAAGAGCATCTGGGTCCTAAGAGAGGCAAGAAAGCCCCCAATTACTTCCACCATTTCACAAAGATTTCCTGCTTGCTACCAGAGCTGCAAGAGTTTTTAAGCAGGTTGCCATGGTTTACGCTCACAACTCCAAATGACAAAGACGTATTATTAGTCTGAAGCTTTCAACTGAAAACTGGTTCCTCCAGTGCCCAGAAGGTTATGGAGAGAGAATCAGAGAGCTTTGAGCATTGGGAAGGCCATGGGGGAATATTGAAAATATTTGTTTTCCTGCACACGTAATTACTGCTTTCAGAGTTACCATTAAAGAAAGCAATTTCAGACTGGAGGGTTTAAATAGGATGTGGAACCATAACATTGGGTAATGTTAGTTAATTGCAGAGCTGTAACAATACACGGTATGTCACCAGCCCTAAAACATAAGTCTTCGTTCAGTAACCTTTAAGATCTGTTATTCTTTGCCTTATCAACGAGTTGTAACATCATCTGGGTGGTTATCTCTGTGAGGTTTAAATTTCCAATCTATTAAAGTAATTTTGGCAATCTATTATTTCTAGGCCACTGAGGAAAGGTTAAAATGAAAATTATACTGAAGGGAATAAGTTCTGTTCCAAGTACAGGTTGAAAACATCCAGTAGTAGAAAGCAGTAAGGTTTCAGGGGAAAAGGCACTTATCAAGGGAAATGAAATGACTGATAATAGTCATTCAAAGTGATTTAAAATGATTTAAAGTGATTAAAGCAGCTTGAGTGAGGTAATGTGGAAGGATTTTGTCCCCCACTAATGTAATGGAGAATTTGCAGTGCATGATTTAGGCAGCTTCTACCTCCGAGCTGCTTTTGTACGGCTGAGTTAGACTTTAAGCACTGTATTACAGGAATGGAAAATTTCATTTCCAGGAGCACACAGGAAGACCAGCATCCATCTTTGCACAGCCATCCAGGCAATTTAAATAGACCTACGTGGTACAGGAGAACCAGTGAATGCTGGCATTTGGGAACAGCAGTGAACCCAGCTGAGAAGAGACTTTTACATTAAGACCTCATGAATACAAATCATCATCAAAACTTAAATCCGTGCAGTAGTGATAGGCAGAAGCAGCAATGCTGTAGTTTAGCCAAGCTCAGTGTCATTCATCTTGACTTATGGACTGACTGACCGATGCATTCCTATTGCAGCAGTGAGGTTTTTGTTATTCATTCAGTGTCTCCTCCTGCCCTACACCCCCTGCCCATCTTTGCTGCTGGGCTTTGGATGGAGCTGAGTGAATCTGGGCTTGAGCCCTGTGACTGTGAGTGAAACCAGTCCAGGGAACAAAACCCATTTATACCTGTTGGTACAGAAACAGAAGCAGCAGCACCAAAACCTTGGAAAAAACCCAAACCAAACCCCAGTCTTTAATGTTAGTTCTGTTTGGTTTTTAGTAGAATAGAACCAGTTGATTTTATTAATTTTTGTGGTGTTGATGGGAAATTTAATAGTCCTATAAGGGCCAATTTAAACCTCTCTAATTGTCTTATCTCTTCAAATAAATTCATACTTTGGGAATTCTAAAACTGGAGGCTGTCAACTGGAGAGAGCCATTACTATGAATAATTCTGCTCTTACAGCAATACAGAGCCTCGACACAATAGACAATAGCCTCTGCGGTTCGTATGGGGGTGAATATGCCAAGGCTCACAAAAAGGGATGTTTTGTTCATTGACCCCCATCTGCTAAGGGCTCCCTCGGAGCTGCCACGTGTGCAAAGCAAATTGCAAGGCACCCAGGCTTCTGGTCAAACGAGCAACTGCTGGGCAAGTTGTTTGAAAACAAATAATTCAGTCATTTAATGTATTTTCACATAGTAAAAGTGGTTAGACGCTGGGAGGGAGGGATGAATGGCACGTTCAGTGAAAGGAACAGCCGGTCTGGGGCCACTGGAGGTGAGGCTTAGGGAGGTGGAGGTATGGGAAGTTTTATAGCAGGGCACAGACTTTTAAGGCTGAGAGTCCCAATTTAGGCAGAGAGAAGGGGAAACCGAGCACTTCAAGGGAATGCAGGGCTGAGCACCCCTGCATACCCTCAAAAATGTCACTATGGGGTCATACAAAGTCTTGATACAGTATGGTATTTTGAAAATGAAGTAATATGTCAGATGTGCCCAATACAGATATAGCTGTATCTACAATACAGGAAGAGTATGCATCACTTCCAACACAACATACACAAGAGTGTGTTCCCTAATTCAGTTTTCTTCTTTATTTATATCCACAGAACCATACTGTAGAGATAACCACTGCATGAAAATGACTGCCAGCCCTGTTTTGCTGTGCTGCTATTTTCGTGTCTCTCTGATCACTTCAAAAACCAGCCAAGCCCTTCTAGCTCACCTCTCCCCATTGCTCACAGCAGGCAGCATGGCTCAGCTTCATCCTAGCATGGAGCCCATGTGCCCTGCTTGCCCCACCAGCCCATCATCCTGGTCTCTCAGGGATTGCCACCACCGTGGGTACCCAGTCTCCTGCAAATAGGGCTTCTCTCACAGCTCCTTGAGGCCGTGTTTTCCTCATAGGTCATGCTCCTACTAAGTTATTCTTCATTCTGATGATGTTTTCCACGGCTGCATTCCCTTTCTGAGGCAAATGAGACTTTTGAGGCAGGGACTGTAAAGAGGAGGTTTTGCCTTCTGGGATCATCTCTGCTGCTGACAGAAGTTGCAAGACAGATATGTTTTATGCTCTTCTGCATGCGGAAAAGAGAAAAAGAGAATGAGAGCAACAGGTCCTGAATGATGTTTCTGTCTTTCTTCATGAGATCAAATGGCTCCTCACCCTTCCCAAGAGCTGGCTGGTACCAAAGCTGCTGTACACAGCCTGGAGCTGGAGGGATGTGCAGGGACAAGGGGCAAAGAGGTGACAAACAGTGAAAGAGGGCATCCTGGGTTTTCTCTGCATCCTCCAGAAGTTCTTCTGTAGTTCTCCCAAAACCTCTTCTCTGTATATAGCCCAAAGCTACGCTGTATGGGAATGGGTTGGGTTTTCCATACCTTTGAACAGTGCGGTTGCTGGTCGCCCTTCTCCTTCCCCTCCTCTGCCCGCTGAGACAACAAGCAGATACAAGCTGAATTCTTTTTTAATGATTTTTAATTTCAGAATGAAAGACACCATCTGTGGCATATCCTGTTTATGTCTGCTGCTCCTCTGCAGACTGCAAACTGCTGTGTGTGTCAACGCAGAGCTTCTCCACTTGATGAACTTCAGGTTTGTTTTTCTTTGTTGTTTTTTTTTCCCCCACAATAGTGCAGAAAGAAAGCAAATTCCAATTGCAGGGCTATTTCAGAAAGTCTTCTTGGCACCTGGGTTGAAATCTTGTCTCAAAGATGAAGCGTTAGGTCCACAGTGCCCAAAGGCAGATGTCCTGATGAATCCCTCATAGAGTTGGTTGAGCGGTAATTCGCCCAGTGACTTGTGGAGGATTTGGTAACTCTCTTCCAGATAATTGAACTTTAATTTATTTAAATTTAATGGAAAGCCATATGGAGAGGAACAGAAAGCTAATTTAAAGCGCTGCTCAAAGCAATCAATATGTTAACAGATTCCTTCAACTTATCACACTTGGTTGCTGAAAAATGTTTCAAATGTATGGGGTTTTAAACTGGTATTATGAAAACACGGGTTTTCTGGCATGTTGTGTTCAAAACTCAAGAGCAAAAATAAGCCTCTGTTGTGAAAATGAAAATGTACTTTGAAAGCACAAATTGTTTTGTCAGAAGTAGGAACAACAACTAAGCTATAGTTTATCCGAAAATCCACAATTCTGAAGTCTTCTCAGAAGACACGTATGAATCCTAATGGGTTCAAATCACTCGCTTTCGTATGGCCCAGAAACAAAGGCAGAAAATCAGTTGTACGGATTACATGAACAGATTGAAATTGTCAGTACGAGCACACGAAGGAGCCCTTCAATGTAAATGGATTAAGTGCAGATTAGAGCAGGAGAATGCAAAATTACCAATTATGTACTTCAAAGATGAGAAACAAACTTTTGTCAGTTTTCATATTTTCTTTATTCCTTTGGCCCACCTCAAGGTCAGTTCTTTCCAGGTTGGGTTTTGAAAGCAGACTTTCAACAGATTTTTCAACGTCAGTGTCCAATATCTCTTTGTCAGGGATTGTAGCGATAGGACAAGAGGTAATGGGTACAAACTTAGGGGAAGTTCAGGTTAGATATAAGGAAGAAGTTTCTTACTGTGAGGGTGGTGAGCAGCTGGCACAGGGTGCCCAAAGAAGTGGTAAATGCTCCATCTCTGACAAAGTTCAAGGCCAGGTTGGATGGAGTCTTGGGTGACATGGTCTAGCGCAAGGCCTCCCTGTCCATGGCAGGGGGGATGGAACTGAATGATCTTAAGGTACTTCACAACCCAAGCCATTCTATGAGTCTATGATTCTATGCTTTTATTCTTAAATGCTGATCTTCAAACACTAACCATCTCCTGTCCCACATTCAAATGATTATACTGATTTTGCTCTCAGCAAGGCTTAATTTAATTTACTTACCTTAAACAAACAATCTGTAGGCAATTTAAGATCCTAGAAAATAATAAATGTCCTAATTATATTTTATCTTATAACAACATAATGTTTTAGTGATGTCAGTGAGCTGTGAGCTTTATATATGCAGTAACTTACATTAAAGTTTAATCTCTGTCAAGCTTGAAGAGTGCAAACTCGAATAAGTGAAAGCCTGTTCTTTCAGCAAGTTTAATAACTTGAGATTGTTAAGAAGGCTGGAAGCTGAAAGGAGCAGTTACTTCCTGCAATGAAATGTTAGGAACCAGTACAAAGTCTTATGGAAACTCTATAAATAGTCTTCAGTCTAACCTCACTGAGGGCAGGTCTGACTTCTCTGTGGCTTTTTAAAAACAAATTATTCTGAGCAGCCCTTTCTCTTTAAAGGGTTTTTTTGTTTCCTTCAGTAAGCAAATGATCCTGCAGCCTTTTTCATTATCAGAAGCCTGGAATTCATTTCAGATTTGCCAAGCCCTTTCCCAGAAACTTATTAGCACGGCGGTACAGCTCTGCAGAGATTAATAGCTCCGAAGGAAAAAGAGCAAGTAATGGCTAAAGTAGCTTTCTTTTTCATTTCCTTTTTTCTTTATTTCTTATAATGTAATATTCTGTTTCTTCATATCTTTTTCCCCTGGATTTGCTGTCTCTTGGGATAGTCTTGACTACAGAGCAACAGATACTGAAAATCCCGAGGTCCCGTGAACGCTGCTTATTTCTTGCGAGATCAATGTAATAGTAAAACTCATGGATGCCAAATGAAAAGGAAAGACTCTTTTAAATAAAATACATCATAAAGCTGCTATAATTAAAGCATTTGTTTTTCAGTGCCTAGTCTGCTGCAAGCAATTTCACCTACAGTATAACATTGAGGAGCTGGAAATTGTATTTTCTATGAGCTTTTTAAGTCCCTATGGAAAAAAAAAAAATCATTATGATCAGTAAAAAACCCTAAAGTCATTAGAATGCCAGCATACCAAAGGGAGAGGACAAAGCCAATAGCAGCATTCCAGGATGCCTGCAACAGCCAAGATATTGTGGTGTGTGATGCTCATTTGACCATGTTGAGAACTGATGGCTGTGTAGCTTTGACTGTCCAGACCATCTGCATCCTGAAAACAGTTCTGAATACAATGGGGGGTGGTGTCACACCTCTCCAAGTATCCCAGCCCTGCTGAGTTGGTAGAAGGCAACAAAATCTCTCCAAGTCAAGAAGTCCTTGTGCTCTTTCAAGCAAACAGCGGCCAGAAGAACCAAATTCATTAATAGCCTAAATATGGTTCAATCAGAATTCATCAACAACTACTCAACAAATCTCCTTTCAGCTTCTTGTGGGGGAAACCATCTTTCAAAGCCTTTAAATTCTAACTTGAGGATTCTTTCTGTTCTCTTAGCAAATCCCACCCAGAAAGCTGCAAACACCCATCTTAAAACAGTTTCGGTTCTTTTTTCCACCACTGTGTTTGATGGAGGGTTTCTAAAATTCAGTGTGGTGATTACAGATCTTCTAATTCCACACTTACATGTATTCAAGACCAATATATGCATCTATATACCTCCACTTGATCTCATACTACCTTTCAAATATATAATTCTTCTGGTTACCCCAAGATGATTTTTACAGGAAATTATATCTTTCTTGGTCTTTAACCTCCTGGCTTTCTCTGTGATACCTGAGCAGCTGAGTTAGTTGAGCCACTGGCTTTGGCTGCAAGACATGAGCCACTCTGCTGATTTAACTTTACACTCTTTTGGCAGTTCCGGTGGACCAGCACCTACTTATATTACCCTTCTCGACTTTTAGTGGGAAATCAGGGGCACTGGCAAGGGACAATCAGTGTGAGAGCATTTCTGTTTTTGTTAAGCAGAAACCTTGTGACAATAATGATGATGGCTTTATGCAATTAGTGGTGTAAGTGGTTGAAATCATGAAAGGAGTGGGCAATAACAGGATTTTAAATGACTAATTCACATAGGATTTCAAAGGCTTACTCACAGGCTAAATTGGTGTTTGTATATTTATATCGCAAGTAGTGAAGTGGTTTCTTTTGTTTATTCAGGTCCTTCTGTTAGAGACCTATACCTAAACACTGAGTGTCCTGTAACTTTAGACACCTGCTTTTGGAAATTGTTTCACAGCAGGAGCCTCATTAAACATCGTTTGAGATTGACAGTGAAGTGTTTTGAAGCACCATAGGCTTCCTGTCTGTCTTAAGCCTTCTGTCAGCTTGGCTGTATAAACATACACAGCAGAGTGCTGATGGCCATGTACTTGGCAAGGGGAAGGTACCATGGGAAAGTAAATGTGAGGCCAGCACTGAGTCCTGACTGCTAAGTGATGAGAGATGAGACTTGGCCAGTAATGGGCCACTTGCTATGTCTCTGCACTTCTCACCTCTGCTTGCAAGCAGTGGGTGTTGGGGCTCATGCATCCCTGCAGCTGAAGGATGAGTTCCCCTCATCCTCATCTTCATTCTCTTCCTTGTCCTTTGCAGATGTGACTTGCTCCTCTCCATTCTGCTACCCTGTTACTCAGTTTTGTGAGGGGAGAGGTGGATCAAAGCCTCAAAGGTGGAGGGGTGGAGACAGCATCAATGCTGAACAGCGCAGACAGTCAGGATGTGATAGAAGGGTTGAACAATTCACCACTGACTCATGATCTGAAAACCGTATCATTTGCTGAGCCTTGTACCAAGGAATGATCATGAGCATAGCATAGGCCCTTGAGGGATCCAACACTTCAAAATCCCTGTAGTCCACCAGCAACCAAATGTGTCTTCCCCTGCATATGTCACTTTAACCCTGTTTACTATTAATTCTTCAGGGCAACCATCCCACAACTTGTCATTCAAGAGGAAAAAATAAGTGATGAATTTTTTCATTAAGGAAATATGCAGTAAGTTAAAATTTACAAATATGACCTGAATAAGGTAAATGGAAAAGGGCATTTGCATTGGGGCTTGCTCTTTTAGTAACACCGCTATGGTCCCCTTCATCTCCTGAGAAGGGAATCCTAGAATGGTTTGTGTTGGAAGGGACCTTAAAGCTCATCCAGTCTCAACCCCTTGCCATGGGCAGGGTCACCTTCCACTAGAGCAGGTTGCCCCAAGAACAGTTTGATTCTTTCTGGTGCACAACTTCATCTCCTGAGAACCAATGTCAGAGGACTCAGCCTCTCCAGGTCCCAAACCTCAGTAGTTGCTGACCTTGGGTATGTTGGGTACGCTTCTAACCAGTGAATGCAAACTGATAGTAATTCATAGTTGGGCAGGTACAATCACAACTGAAGCGTGGAATACCTCCACATGCTGGCAATGTGATTAATTACCTTGTCTTTAAAGATTTAAAGCTCATTGAAAGGAAAATCACAAACCTCTGGCTCAAAGTATCACGGGGCCTCCTATAATTACACAGCTTAAATGAAAATGCCAAACATAGCAATGTTGAGCCACACAGAAGATGGGATCTCCTCTTCCCACAATCACAACCAGAGCTGTGGTTAGCTTTCCAGGCAGTTGGTCACAGGCTGGAGAGCCCTGTGTGTTGTATGTGCATAATAATGCTTTGATATAAGCCCTGGAGGAGCATACCCAAGCCTGAGATGACATGCTGTATAAACGAAAGGATGCATATGGAGGTTTGAGGAACACACTGGGGAGAGGAAGGGGTGAAGGAGCTTTGACTCCCGCTTGCAGGTTGTGTGCACAGCACCTGGGAACTTCACTTCTCAATGTGTACATGTGTGGCAAAACAATTCAACCTGTGGCTCCAGAGGGACCCCCAAAATACTCTGGAGTATAGCAAAACCACTAAGGTCTCTCCAGAAGGTACGGGTAACATCACATAACTGCTAGTGACTTCCTTAAACTGCACATGGGATCAAAAATAGTTTACGTATATGTGCTTCACTGTCAGCTATCTGCAACAGAGCATATACGCAAACTCCATGTACAAGCTGAAGGCAGCATGGTGCCTTGGTATGTTGGGTCCCACCGTGTCATAGAATCCTAGAATCCCAGGCTGGTTTGGATTGAAAGGGACCTTAAAGCTCATCCAGGTCCAGGTCCCTGCCACAGGCAGGGACGCCTTCCACTAGAGCAGGTTTTCCTCAAACTCCCCTCTGGCAGTTAAAGCCATTCCCCTCTCCTGTCCCTCCATCCCATGTCCAAAGCCCCTCTCCAGGTTTCC
>JANRGW010035784.1:0-10949 GCA_024733675.1 Psilopsiagon aymara
GCCCAGGGAAGTTGTGAATGCTCCATCGCTGGCAGTGTTCAAGGCTGGGTTGGACAGAGCCTTGGGTGATATGGTTTTCTGTGAGGTGTCCCTGCCCATGGCAGGGGTTTGGAACTAGACTATCTTAAAGTCCTTTCCAACCCTAACTATACTATGTTTCTATGATTTTGCATTTAATCCACACAGTGTTGGGAATTCTCAAAAACAGGGAGAGAGGGAAATAAATCCCTGTACGTGTTCACAGTTCATTATGCATTCAGACTTCCTCTGAAAGTCTTTTTCACTGACTTATTAAGTTGCCACACTTTCCCAGTGCTCTCTGTCTCTGAGGCCAGAGTACAAATAGTTTCTCAGTATTATGGGGGAGAAAAGAGAAACTAATTATGCCAACTCAAAAACTCCAGAATGACCTTGAAAAAAATTCAGAAGACATCCAATGTGATGTCCTTGTTGTCCTAGACTACATCCCACCCTTGTTATTCCTAACAGGAATACCCCAGTCTCTTCCTGGGTATTTCCTATGTAGGTGAACCTAAAGCACGCTAGTTATTTGGATTCAGCATGTACTAAACTGAATTTACAGGATGTAATGTGAGCATCAGGTCTGATTAAATCCTTTACTGTCCATCATATCTGAACATCAGACAGAAATGTAGGCATCTGTTCTTCAGGGACAGAGTCTCCCCCCCCCCCCCCCCCCCCCAAGTTAGTTGGAGTTATTCATTACACATCACTTGTGTTAGGATATTCATTACACATTACGTGACAGTTTTTATTTCCTGGTGGCAAGGCTTTTGTAATTTGGTCAAAAAGCAGCTGCAATGTTGTAAAGTTAAGGAACAGGTTTCTGTCTGACTTTTTGGTGGTGCTTGCTGAATTTTAGCAGACCATATGCACCTGCTGTTACAGAGAACTTGCTCACAGAGATGAAATGTCAACACAATTCTGGCATCCTCAGTTCAGTCAGACAGGGTGAGCCTGGCTCTCAGATGGGTCTGAGAAAGGGGTCTGCTCGGATGATCCCCCTCTCTATCTTGACCTGCGAACTTTCATCTACCCATTGCTGTCTTCACAGGAATGTCATGTACCCAGTGTTGGAAGAATAAAAAAGCCTCAATTGCTTTCTAGATAAATCACTACATATCATGCCACAGTGTCAGAGGCAAGTGGCAGACAGCTATCTGAGACTAAGCCTAGCTGGCCTTCATGAGAAATATCCATCCAAAGAGCTGTTTTTTGTGACTTGAAGTTGCCCATTCAGGCAGAGCAGTAGGATCCTTCTTTGCTTCTGGGGCTCTACAACATAGAAGGGATTGAATTCTGCTATTATCACCCAAATAATTGCTCACTTAGTTTTAAGAAAGAAGCTTTACTTTGTTTATTGGGTGTTATTCAAGGCAGGAAAAATCTGCTCCAGCCCTAGAAATGGACACTACGGTGTTTTCACACAAAAGGGGCCATCTTCTTATTGGATCTCTAGTGATTTCAGTAGATCTTCATTGCCAGCCAGGAACTGTTGATGTAAAATATGAATACTGGCCAGCATAAAACTGTGTTTACCCACAAAGAAAAGAAAATATCTCAGATATGTAATTTCTCCCGTGATGTGGAAGACTGAAGAAGACCTGTACAAAAGCCAAAATACCAAATTCAGAAGTGGGAGAAAGGAACAATTTTTCATTTGATGAAGATGTAGGTGAAGGAAACCAGTTGCAGCAAGATACATGCAGGCCAGGAATAAAGAAACATACAAGGAGGTACGAAGATAACATGGATATCCTGCAGTATTATAGCTATTGCAGTTAAGCCAATACAACAGATTTTAGGTGAGGGGTAATAAGGACATGGGCAGATTATTATCTGCTCATAAAACGACTGGTGAAAATTTTTTAGAGAGGCTTCTGAAGTTGGAGGTAACAGCTCACAGCTCAGACTTCTGAGTTTCCTCATTTTCTCTTACCCATAGGCATGGCGTATCCAAGGCAGACCTTGCTCCCTCTCTTCCATGCTTAACATCATGGTGCCAAGGGCATTTGCATAGCTGTGTAGAGGCAGAAAGTCTTCACACATGTCCGATATTTGAGAGGGCTGTTTGAATCCCATAGCAGTTCCGGGGTTCATCTGCCAGGGCTGCAGTATTACCTAACTGAATCCTAAAGATTCACTCAAATGCTGCTCAGAGACATTTAGCTTGCAAGATCATATCTCAGCAAGAACCTGAAATTGCTTATTTAGGTTCAAAACGAAACTGTTAGTTACAGAAGACAATTCGAAGGGAGGAAAATGCTAACCTGCTAACCTTGTCTTCCAGGTTACCAGGTCCATAACAAAGCCACATGCAAGAGCAAGAGATTCTGAGAGAGCATAGGGGGAAAGGTAGAGAGTCTATTGTGGCAGGAGGTGCTGAGTCTGACAGTATCAGAACAGAAACTCTGACACTAGCCTTGATTTCATCAAGGCTGGTGCTCTGGGCTCCTTCTGCCCATCATGTCCATTGTCACACAGTGGTAGAGCATGAAACTCCAGGCAATGATTGTGTCAAACCAGGAGCTAACTGACAGCAAAGAGAACATCCAACATGAGGCAAGGTGCAGCAGTGTGACTCAGTACCCTCCTGTTTTTCCAAGTTATTCGCACATCTAATATTCCACCTTCTCTGTTTCCCCCACCATCTAATTTTGAGCTTTTATATATGACATCCTTTCTGATGATTGATTTGAGTTATTTTATCAGATTAAAGAAGACAGAAAATACAACAAGAATTAACCGTCACTCCTTGCAGAAAGCTAAAAGAAACTTCCTCTAAAAACCTGTGAAAAATAATTATATTAAGTCACTAAAATGGGGCATCCAGGCATAAGATGTGCTGATTGACAAAGGGCTTTATTTCACTTTAGTACAACAAAGCATTTCATTTTCTGAACATAGAATAGTAAAAATCTCACAAACATTAGCAATGCTAAATTAATCTTTCATTGTTTCCTTTCTATTTGTAACACTTGCCTTTGCAGGTAGTCCTGGGCATTTATTTTCACCTATCCAGAGACTTGATTCTGTCAGGAACTAGAGAAAAGATATGGTACAATGCTTCCAAAGTCAATCAGAGATTGCACTGATGACTAACAAGCTCTCCACTAAAAAAAAATTAAAAAATCTGGATGACCTACAACCCATAAAATCAAAAAGGTTATGGGGTATTTGGTGAAGAGGTAGAAGTTGCTCTGCCATGACCCACTAAATAGGTCATGGTAGACCAATGCATACAAAAATGTAGATTAAAGATTCAGACAAACAAAACCACAATTATCATCTACTGGGGAAGGCCCTGAGGCAGAAAAGGATGGACTGAATGTGTCTGTGTTCAACATGAGTCAGACTCCAATTTATAAAAGCCAGCACCACAAGCTCAATGTATGGATGCTCCATGTAGGAAGATCTTCCTCCTTTCCTAACAGCAGGACTATAACTTAGCTTTTAGAGAGAACAGATTAAGAATCAATATGGATGAGGTTACCACTTTTTGGAGAGAAGGGACAAGGCAAAGTTTAGTTTAAAGAGGAAAGCCATGCCACAACATTTGTCTTCAAGGAGAAAGAAAAGCCCTTGGCTCTGCTTATCTTACTAATAAGACACAGTCTTAGAAGCTGCAGTTTGACTGGGCACACCAGTTTCAGTCAGATGGGAAATAGTCCTTAGAGCCTCCCATGACCAAGCTCTGGTAGCCTCTGGGGGCAGTTTTCTGTAATGACTGCAAGGAAACCCATATTTCTCATTTTGACAATCAATTTTCAAGCCTTGAGACACCTGTCAAGCATCTAAAGTTTTGAACTTTTCAACATTTTTTACATCAGGATTGGGAGATGGAGGGGGACTGTATGTTGCTATGTTGCAGGAGAACAACTCAGTACCTTCATACTCATATAGAATCATAGAATAGGGTTGGAAAGGACTTTAAGATCATCTAGTTCCAAACCCCCTGCCATGGGCAGGGACACGTCCCACTAAACCATATCACCCAAGGCTATGTCCAGCCTGGCCTTGAACACCGCCAGCGATGAAGCATTCACAACTTCCCTAGGCAACCCATTCCAGTGCCTCACCACCCTTACAGTAAAGTATTTCTTCCTCATATCCAATCTAAACTTCCCCTGTTTAAGTTTGAACCTGTTACTCCTTGTCCTCTCACTACAGTCCCTATGATAGCACCCATAACTTTATTTATTTTTTCTCTTTAGAGTGGCCCTATATTACACAGCAAATTGCTTTGGAATACCTGGCTAATATGTATTTTCTGGTAATCTTGTTTTATTTTTTAAAAGTCAGACAGGAATCTAAGAATCTGTGTTCCACTGAGTATGAGAAAGATGAGACTCCGAACCACTTCAGCATACTTTCATACTCAAGCTTAAAGCTATACTTTACAACTTTAATTGTACCACTTACATTTTTGGAGTTATATCTTAATCTGGGAGCATTCACAAGACCCAGTTGCTACAGAGGTAGCAAAGAATTGTTCTGTATGGATAGATGCTGTAGAATTGGGCTGCATCTGTTCAGATACATTTGCTTTTTAAAAAATATGAGTTGATTACTGTCATCAAAATATTACAGTAATGATCAAGCATTGTAGGAAATACAAAAATCACAGCCTGAGTAAAAAGAAGCCATAAACAGCAAACTATGCACAAATAATAGTATGGCATTATTTAAATGTTGCAATACCAGAGTGAAAAATTATAGCAATTGTGTTTTGACCTTCATCATTGTCATGGTTTAAGTCATACACTGCTCTGTCCAAAAGGAAATGTTTCAGTAAGTGTTTATGTGTTAAATTTCACTTTCCCTGGTAGGGGAAATCAAAATGTCAGCCAATAACTCAATAAAGTGTACTTCCAGAGAGATGTTTAACAGAATTAATTATTAATTTTTCAAAGTAAAAGGGGTTTCAGCTGTAAGAAAACCATCTGTATTAGTTCTTATTTACTGTTGAGCAAGCTGCTTGCTTTGCTATTGCATCACATCTCCAAGGCACTGCGTGCCAATCAACAGTACTTAAAGCTTAAGTTATCTGCATTTTTGTCTGCATTTGGCTCAGTAAAAATAAATCAGATACTTAGATAATGACAAGCTGACAGGTGAGACCTGAGCACAGCTAATAATATTTCTGTAAAGACCTACATGTTCCAAGGTTAAGATTCAGGGAGTTAGTTGACTGAGGCTGTAGACAAAGAAACCATAAAGGATGGGCTCCCCCCTTCAGCTACAATTAGCCATCTAAATGTTGTGTATTTGCTCATCCACCTAGTTATTCTCTCTGCAGCCATCTTACCCATGTGGGGACTAAGCCATGTGAGATGCCTTAAGGAGATGTATTTGTCATTCTCTAGTTGGTCAGAAAGAGCCTAGACAGGCAAATCTGGCCACAGTCTTGGAATTACAGGATATTAGGCCAGTTTATCTACAATATCCTATTTTAAAATCTCAATTGTTTCTACTGCTGTAATTTGCCAGTCTTTCCCACTGACGCTATGAGCCAGGTCCTGTAGTGCTGTTCATACCATCCCAAGGCAACCTAAGTGATTACATGTGGAATACTGTAATGCACAGGGGTTTATGCAGAGCTGTCAACCAGAAGTGTGGATGTTTCAGCACAGAGGCTGAGACAGGATTTTTTGTTTTTTCAGCAAGCTGAAATAAGAGGAGATGTACAGGAAGAAATAATCATTTGAGCTCATTTTGAATAACTTTATTTGAACTGAAATTAAATGTTCCATGAATTTAAGGGGTTTTAAACAATTATTTTTAAGGCCAGGTTTCAAAACTGTTCTCAAAATAAAATAGTAAAAGTCTGAGTGCAACACTTTGCATATGTGCCTTTTTCCACACTTTTCAAGCCAAAGATAATTGCCAAGAGCCAGACATAGCTTTAGTCTCTAAACTTTATTTTTCAATAAATTTACTGCATAATTTACTGAAATATTTGTGAGACCTAAAGCCACAAGTCTCTTTCCTGATGCTTGCAATAATTATAGTTTGTACAGAGCATGTACAAAAGCATAAAAATAATGTTTATGAAGACATAAATCAGATGTAACTTTACTGAAGCCGATGCCTTGAGATAAGTGAAAGAAAAAAACAAAACAGCTCAATGTACATGTTCAGCATCCACTGAATGTTAACTTACAAAGCAATATGCTGTATCTCAGTGTTTCTTCAGGCAGAAAGTGTGAGCAGACCTTTTTGCTCCTTCACTTCATTTTCTCAAGTGCTATAAAATTGAAATTTATCTCCAGAATAAACCTAACCTCTGAAAAAAAATGATTTCTTATTCACTTCTTTATACAAGGTATTAATACTTCTTACTAGCTGTCATCTTGAGGCTGCTGAGCAATCAATAATTACACCTCTCAACACATTCAACAATAAGCATCTATAATGAATAGCAGTAGCAAAGGTTGCTATCATTTAAGAACTCCCCTTAGAATTGGTTTTAAATATCATAATTCCATCTGCTCTCTATCTTTCTTATGCATTGCAGAGTGTTACTGCGGCTTACTGCAATGTCCTGGATTCCAAATTTTGTCTGTCTTGTTATTTATGAGAACAATCATGGAGAGGCAAAATACATTTCAATTCCAGTCTGAAATATTTTAAATACCAGTGAAGGCAATAGGAAGAGGCTGCCCCAGTGTTTTCATAAAGGCATGAAAGGAAATAGAAATAGCGTCTAAATTAGACAATTGCCTATGGAGGTTTTCTTAATTATCAGTGATTTGTTCCAAATCAACTAACACAGTAATTGATGCCAAGTCTGTAATTCCAAAGGAATTACTGATGGTTGAACAATACATAGGTGATTTTAAAACCTCAGTAAGTTTTGAGTAATTCCTCCTCTCTCTGAAATCAAGCATTTCCACAGAAAGATGATCAGCCATTTGAAGTTCAGGGCTGCAGAAGAAACTGGGATGCCTGGATTAAAGGCCTCCATCCATTCAGTTTATCAGAGAGAACTGACTGCGTGGGCTTGCTCTGAAGAGGATATTTGACAGTGAATGACTCTATACCATCACAGATCTCCTGATACCAGCATGTGAAAACAGACAAGTTCAATTATTAAATATAAAATCAGTTCATTGCCATAGGGTAATTGATAGTACTGCTTTAAGCCACATTGTAATGGTTTTCCTAACTGGGAAATGTGTTTTCAAAATCATTGCTCTCAGTGACATTTTCACTGGTTATTTTACAGGAAAAAATTAAATAAAAATAAATTTCTACTTTGTTCAATACCATTTGTTTCATACTTTTGTTCAAGAAAGACCTTCAAACACACCTGTCTCAAACTGCCCTGCTTGGAGTTTAACCAAAAAAAAAGTACACAGGGCTTTCTCCACACCATATAGAAAAGGTTTGTGCATTTGCCTTAGAAGCATCCACATATCCCTATTTTTCATGTCAGATGGAGCTGATTCTAAATTAAACTTCTGAAGATTTCTATTCTGAGGAAGGGGAGGAAGAAAGCTTGCCTGTTTCATCAGAGTACGCTGCAGACAGATGTAACTCGTTTGGTCTCAGAAATGGTGAAGCTATATTGAAATTCACCTATTGAAATGCTAACTGGGTTAAAATCATGCCTACCTGCTGTGAGACCCTGGACCAGGGAGAGTTATAATGAAAAAAGCTGCATGCTTTGCAGACAACCCTTAAGGAAAGCAGTAAAAACCTTTCTTTAAAAAACATTTAGCAAATGACAGAATGGTGGAAATGGCTATTCACAATTCCCAATGAACAGTGTAACTTATCTGTGGAAATAAGGATAACTTTATGATACATTTTAAGCATGTGTGTAGAATGATGAACCCTACAGATAAGGGCCTTGTTACCATCTACTGGGGTAATACATCAGGATAATAAAATACATCAGAGAGCAACAGGATGAGGATCAAAATAAGAACTCTTCTGAAGAGCTCTTCCGCCTGAGTCACTGGCATGTAACTTGACATTCCAAGCACCATCATCGCTACGGAGTCAATGGTGTTGACTATAAAGTTAACACCAGTTTAGAAACAGGGTGGTGGGGACAGAACATTTGACTGGCATGGGTTGACTATGTGGGGTCCTGGGGGTCACCAAATTTCAGCCAAAATGATTTAGTAAGAGCTGAAAACCTCAGCACTGTCTGCATTATAATATTGCATTGTAACAACTAAAAACCCTGCATTCGGAAGTACATACAATTTTTAATTGTGTCAGAAATAAAATGAAACAGGGTAAGAAATTGAAAGGACATATTTTGCTCACACAGTTGAAGATGAATACATTTACACCTTCAGAATTAAACACTTCTCATTTCTCGCCTAAGTTTTAGCATGTTTTCTGTAGTGAATTTATGGCTGTGAAATTGCTTTAGCTATGAATTACTGGGAGTGAAAAATAAAGCTCTCTATCCAGCTAGTGCCATGAATAATGTGTGCATGTACTCTCACATATACCCATGTGTGCTGTTGTCATTTTTGGACATTTCTAGATTTATGAAATGTAAAATGCAATCCCCAAATGCTGGCAATTCTTACTAAGAATAAAAATCAAGAGTGAAAAATGTATGTGAATGTCAAAAACCAGAAAGATCTGTATCAGAAACATGTTCAGGAAGCCTAAATCATTCACCTTTTAGTCCAGTTTAAGAACCTAGCATCTTTACTCATCTAGCATCCTTATAAATTGCCTCCTTTTTTCCTGATAAGAATGTTTTTTTTCTTTAGTGCTCGATCTATCTTATACATATCCCACAGATGACACCAGGTATTAGGCTGAACTTCAAGCCAAATGTTCAATATTTGGGTTCCTAAAGTTAAATGGATTAAGGAAAACCTAAATATATGAGTAGCCATGTAAGTTCATAAGCAATTGAGGCACCCAGTCTTTCATATTCAGCAGCAACTGGAGCATGGCAGGTTTTACAAGTGGAGAAAGTTAAAAATCAAAATGAAACCAAGTGATGCTCCTCCACCCATTTTCTATCTCTCAGTCCTGCATTCGGAGTACAATCTCAAACACTCTAGCAATGGCCCTTCCTCATCTCCTCCTTAAATCCCTAATCCTACAATAGCACGAAATCATAGAATCAATTAGGTTGGAAAAGACCTTTAAGATCAGCAATGCAACTGTTACCCCGAGATGGGACTGCCAAGTCCTGCCAAGTCTGTCACTAAACCAGGTCACTAAAAGCCTCATCTACATGTTTTTTGAACACTTCCAGGGATGGTGATCCCACCACAACCCTGGGAAGTCTGTTCCAATGCCTGATTGCACTTTCAGTGATGAAATTTTCCTAACATCCAATCTAAACTTCCCCTGCCACAGCCTGAGGCCTTTTGGATGGATGGATCTAGTCAACATTTTTAATCAGTCCTCTGAAATTATCACAAAGACTTCTCCTAAAATAAGATGTCAAATGCTAATAGCCAATACCAGATATCTTATTCCCAATAAGTCAAGACTTCCTGAAATAGATGCACCCTCCAAGGAAAGAAAGCAATTGGCCAGACAGTCATAAACAGAATTTTACACTGCCTCATCCACTCCTGGCCCAGGAGCTCTCTAAACAAATCATGTTTACTAATATGGCTATATAAATATTCCATATTCCTAGTAAAACCTATCACCTTTTAAGCTTCAAAATAGCTTGACCCAGCTAAGTGGAACAATTCTGAACAGTACTTCAATGTTTCCTTAAATTTTCTTCTTTTTTTTTTTTTTTTTTTTCTTTAACTGTTCCAGTATTTTATGGAAGAGGGGTAGAACACTTACTATTAGCAAGTGGATTTCCATGTTAGTTTCTTTTTCTGAATAAAGGATCTCTCCATGCAGCTATTCATATCTTGTGTTTGCCCAGACATACTTTCCACTGTCCTTAACAAAACCTTTAAGAAGCATGTATTTTTTAAAAGTGATTTCAAAAGGAAGCCTTACTCTGTGGATTCTGTTTTGCTATGTGCATTTAAGTTGTACTTTTTGTAGTAGACTAGAACCTCTAGAGGCAGATAAATAGTGAGCTGCTTCATCCTTTTTATCTACTGATTTGAAGCAGTGCTATTTTAGGCAAGCATTGGGGTTGCACGGAAAGAAAAAAAGTTTACTAGAAAATGAGATAAAAGAGTACTCTGGGACTGTGTGGGGTCTCAATCGTGTAATACTTGTCAAAAAGAGAGTGGCACACTCCAGAGCTAAACTCAGCTCAGCAGCATCTTTTGCACTGGTATAATGAAGGGGGAGGAGAATGAAAAACCCATGTGTATTTTTTTTTAAGTATGGTCCAAAAGTAATGTTTCTTTGCCAGCAAAATTTCCAACCAGCATTAGGCAGGATATAGTGAAAGATTTACAGCCTTTAAAATTTAGCGGAGATGTAATCTTTAATCACAGAATCATAGAATAGTTAGGGTTGGAAAGGACCTTATGATCATCTAGTTCCAACCCCCCTGCCATGGGCAGGAACACCTCCCACTAAACCATATCACCCAAGGCCTGTCATGAGTGGTGGTGTTGAGGAACACTAGTAGGAAAGGGAGCACAATGGTAACCAGGCTGGGGCTTGCTCAGAAAAGCAGCAGTTTCACACACTGCTCATTGTGAACAAATGCACATGTCCAAATAATTTAGCACCAGCCCTGCCTAATACACAGTTCAAAATTTTTACCTGAAATGGAAATAAATGATTGCACACTCCCTATTTAAGTCTAACGTCCAATTTCTTTTGCTGCTATTGGACTTAATTTAAAAGAACACAAAGTCAAAATGAAGGGTGTTTGTGTATTACTCCAAGAGAGTGTCAAACACACTAACCTCCAGAACATAGAAATGAGGAGTCTTTTAGAATCATAGAATAGTTAGGGTTGGAAAGGACCTTAAGATCATCTAGTTCCAGCCCCCTGCCATGGGCAGGGACAC